>PVKS010010884.1:46696-58651 GCA_004027875.1 Aplodontia rufa
AGAATAAATGTTTACCCACCCTTTTCAGCACATTCTGTTTAAAAAGATCTAAGACTTGTGGTGAAAAGGAAAAATGGAGGGGTTGGGGATTCAGCTCAGTGACAGAGCACTTGCCTACCAAGTGCAAGGCCCCGAGTTTGGTCCTCAGCCCTGAAAAAAAAACATGGAGTTTTAAAAATACTAAACCTTCTGTCCACCTGGCCCTCAAAGTTTGACAGAAAGCTAGATGTGGAAAAGTCATAAATAGGCTTGCACTCAAAAAAGAGGTACTTACCATCGCCATGTCCTACCTCGTCACCTATCAAGACCCATGTAACAAAGTACACTATTTTTTTTTTTTTTTTTGAGAGAGAGAACCAACTTTAGTTTTTCATTTGGCCTTCGTTGCTCCAACACGTCATTGTGTTTGTGGTGCTGGGGTTTGAACTCACATCCTCATGCATGCTGGACAAGTGCCAAACCGATGACCCACCACTGCAGCTCCGCAACATTATCTTTAATGGAATTCCCATGAATCACATTATGATTTTTCAAAAAGAGAGAGAAAAGAACTTTATTTATTTTTTCATGTGGCCTTTGTTTCTCCAACACTGTTGTGTATGTAGTGCTGGGGCTTGAATCCAGGTCCTTGCGCATACCAGGCATATGCTCCAACTGCTAAGCCATTGCTCTAGGCCCTTACATTATGATTTTAAAAACACTTCTTAATAATTTATTTCATGAATTTTTTTACTTCATAGCAATGTAATGGAGACAAAAATTATTTTTTATACCAGGATAATAACACATTTTGATGATACAATTTTTATAAACCATTTTATTGTTTCTGACAAATTAGGAGAAATACTGTTTATCAGTAACAGAAAAATCCTTATTTTACAGCCAAAGTGAAAAGCACCAAAGAATGTGGCAACAACTCTGATGAATTCGTGTTACTGATTTAGAGTTCTTTTAAACTATAATGTTATTTAGTACATAAAGCTTTCAAAGAAAATACCAAATCCAGTAACTCCTGAAATGCTCCATAACAAGCACTGACACTACTTCTTTAATTCTTCCTATGTTTACACATACATACTAATTTAGTTCATCAGACTCATCTTCTCTCACAACTAAACAGATTAAGATTAAACATATAATACTATCTTTTTTGAAACAATATTATTAATACTTACACAGAGTAGGACATAAACGTTACTAACTGAAGAACCAATCACTCTTTTTTAATTTCAGGTAGCTTCCAATATTCAACAATAGTTTAAAAAACTTTTTGGTAATGACTAATGTATAGCCTATTTTCCTTTATGAGAGAAATGTACGAACAGTGCCTTTGATTATACCCCTGCAAATAGGACATTTTCTTAGAGAAGGGGCACATTCCTGGCATACTACCAGATGACCACAAGGAATGAACACAATAGAAACTTCTTTGTCCATACACACTTTACAGGTTCTTTCTTCTTGCAATCTCCTCAATTGTTCTTCCAGTGACAGACCTAATAACAACAACAAAAAAAAAAGAACTTTGGTGAAATTCAGTTTTCACTTTACCTCCCATTAAAAAAAACAAAAAACCTACATTGGTTTTGAATCTTTTTTCTATTTTACCTGAAATATCTTCTGTTGGAATATACTTCATATTCTTTTCCACTGGAGAAAGAAAGCATATGAAAAGCATCATTCTAAAAAGATAAATAAAAACTATTCACCTAATTTTTTTCACAATCTATTGAATGATAAAGACATAATTACTGAAAACTACATATTATCAAGAACTATTATATTTAGGTACATTACTTGGACAATAAAAGGCACCACTTTTAGGGCACAAGTTAAATTATAGTTTTTTAATTAGTTGTGTTGTTTGTCAGAGACATTAACATAAAGCTAAGGATTTCTTAAAAGATCTTCCCAACAAACTCACCAAATAAGTTCTCATATAATGTTGAGTCACTTTCTTTTAGGCAGTTTTTGAAGATATTGGCTGCAGCATTTCCTTTAACTAAAACGGTATCAATCAGTTCCCTTGCTTGTAAAGGTATCTGTGTTTTTTGTTTAATAATATCATGCTCCTGTTTATTAATTACACTGGCCTTCAAAAGATTATCCAGGATAGGAAGGACACACGTCAACTGTTGAAAGAGAGCCATTCTATTCTTCCGTATTAATGACAAATCATCTTCATTAAAAAGAAAAGAAAAGAAAAAAATCGATTAAACTCCTCCAACTAGAAATCATACAGTTAGTAACAACTAACCCTACAAACATTTAGGTACTAAATAGGGCCTGAAAAAACTTGTTTGCATCTTTGTCTGTTATTTGTAAAAATCTCCAGAAGATTATAAGACATAACTGAATAAGCAAGGGTCTCTGTTTCTGTGTGTGTGTTTTATTTTTAAGAGAAAGGGACAGTAAGAGAGAAAAAGAGAATCAATTTCATTTTAGCTTTCCATGTGGCTTTTGTTGCTCTGACACCTAGCTGTGTACGCGGTGCTGCAATCTGAACACACCAGGTCCTTCAGCATGTCAGGTGAGCACCATAACCACTGAGTCACTGCTCCAGACCCATCTGTTTCTATAATTTTTAAGTTGATATACTAACACATAGTAGAACCCTGCTTTCTTTATTTCTGTTGAAAATAAGCAGAGCATATGAGGTTCCCCACCTCTGAATTCATCTCACCTAGGGATTAATACTTCTATTTGTATTCTATCACTATACATTTTTATAAGCACTTGCATATGAATTGTTTCATTTGTTGTAAATATTCTATCAACTAAGCAAGGCAAGTATTACTGCTTCTCATTTTTAGATATAGAGAAAAAGACTGAGAAAAGAACAAGTGGTCTAGTTCACAGAATAAGTTGCAAAACCAGGTTCCTTAGAAGAGTGTTCTTTTCAAAATCTCATATTTAAGAATCAGAACTAGAGTGCCGCAGAACTTGAGCTGCAAGTCGAATTAAGACAGATCTAGGTTCTCATGTAGTCTTAGCCACTATGGGCCAACTCCCCTAATGGCCCCCTCCATATTCCTCAATCAATTTCACCTGTAAAATATAGGTAATAACAGTACATTCCTCAAAGAGTTTTGAGGATTAAATAATATACAAAAAGAATTTAGCACAACATCTGGCACATTTTGTTGTTTTTTAAATAAACTGTCTACATTTATAGCAACTTTTTTTAAAAAAATTACATATGAATCAAGCTTGCTCCTATTTAAAAAACAAATGTTTCCTATAAAAAAAAATAAAAAGCAAATGTTTTTCCTTTAATCTCAAATCACAAAATTCCATAAGTAGTTTACTATACTTATGGAACATAAACTCTTAGGTATTTTCACAAAGTTCCTCCTTTTGGAGTCCCAATTGCTATAAAACTGCTATTTTCAGTTAATTTTTTTTTTTTTTTTTAAGAGAGAGGGACAGTGAGAGAGACAGAGAAAGAGAGAAACAACTTTATTTAGTTTTTCATATGGCCTTAGTTGCTCCAACACTTAGTTGTGTACGTGGTGCTGGGGTTTGAACCCAGGTCCTCATGCTTGCCAGGCAAGTGTCAAAACCACTGAGCCATCACTCCAGCCCCTCAGTTAAATATTTTTATAAAAAATTAAAGTACATTGCTACAAGGTACAAATTTGATTAGAAATAAATTATAAAAAGAGAAGTCTAGTTTAAAATTCCCTTCTCTGACCATGACCTATCATTCTACCTTAGTAATGTTCCTCATTGCTAAAAAAATTTGTTCTTCATCCTTTCAGGATCCTGTGTCATTCCCAATTCGACTAGCACAAGCTGTCTCTTGGTTTTGCTTATTTCCCATTCTAATCTAGAAATCAGTTAGGTATTTCAATGATGTTCTCTTCTCCCTGTTCCTTACTTGGCCTTTCACCTACTAACCCTCTCAAATCCATAATTCAAGACTATTCTACAGACTGATAACAGTAATTCCATATAAGCTTACCTGCTTAACAATCCTTAAATCTTTTCAATTTCCTCAGGCCCTGTCCTTCATCAGCCATTGCCACCTGCCAAATTAATCTACTTAAAAGAGGGTCTGGATGTGTATTCCAGTGGTAGTGTATGTGCCTGGCATATATGAAACTGTGGATTCAATTGCCAGGATCAAAACAAAAAAAAAAATATTATAGGAAAAAAATTTTATTTTGTGAGACACTGTGCTAAGGTATTTTACTAGCAACATCTCATTTACTTCCTACAGCAACCTCTGTGTGACTGGTACTATTACTGTCCCTATTTTACAGATAAGAAAGTTGAGGTCTAGTTGAAGGAAATGCCAACCTAGTAACTGAGGGAAACCAGAATTTAAATATAAACTTACCTCAATCCACAAGTCTAAAACATCTTGTTCCATGGCCACATAATAAGAGTGTCTTAAACTATTCCTAACTACTCACAAGCTTGAAAAGAGGAGTGTCTTCCAATCCAATACAATTTAAACTACATATGCAACCCTTTACCTCTTTGCTGGCACTTTAATCTTGCCCTTTACATACTAGTCTTCCCCGCTTGCCTACGTGCTCCTTGAAAACAATCACCAGGATTAGCACAGTATTTAGCACTGATGCTTATGTATAACAAACATTTGTTGGAGGAATAAACGATTACTTAAAAGACTTATTCTGAGAGGCTGAGACTTAATACAACCCAGATGAATACCAAAATCAGTTCCTACAATCTGTGGGGATGGGCAAGGGGCTCTCATCAAGCCCTAGGATTTCATTGTAAGTTCTACCTTTTGTATAGAAGGGTCTCCTAAACAAGGGTTGGTGGGGAAAATATATTAGGAATATGATTTGAAGGAATTTTTTTAAAGTAGAAGTAATATCTGCATCCAATTTTAAAACCTTGCTTTTAAAAGTAATTAAAATTTGGTATATATGAGGAATAAATGCAACATGGCTCAAGAAAAAAGTTTATAATGTTAAAATTTTCTGATTAGTATAAATTAGGGAATGTTAACAGAAAATAAACACACAGAACAATGCTATGCTCAATGATTCTCAAGTAGAGGTAGCTGAGAGAGGTAGAAGAGAAGGTACAGTTTAGAAATGCCTGAGGAATTGTTACCAGCAGTTAATGTGTATGAGAAAGATGCTGACCTGCAATGTGAGACAGTTAATAGGCTCATTGAAAAACAAAATGGATAACTAACATTTCAAAATACCTGATGCCATTTCTTCAGCTTGTCTTTCCTTCTCTTCTTCTCTTCTTTCATCTTCAGCATCAAGAAGTGCTGATACAATATCATTAACTGTTTTGTAATTCTCTCCAGTGGTTAGGATTTTACTCTGAACTGTCTGTTTTACCAGACTTCTACTAAAGCCCATTTCCAAAGCAGATTTAATCACAGGTGTATTCATCATGACTGCATCCTCTGAAGAACTTTCTCCAGGTCCCAAGTGAACAACTGTTTTAAAAGACATTTGCTAATATTAAATTCCACAAATATAAAACTATAGAGAAATGAACTACAGTTAGAAAATAACTATGACACAACATTTATTCCCATAGCCTGGTAAGAGATGAGTTATACACATACCTACAATTCCATTAAAAATTTGAACTTGATAATGTTTAAATAAGAGTATAATTAATACAGTATACTTTTTAAAAATATCACTTCCCATACTACAACCTACACCCACTTAATGAAGGGCTCTCTAGGAATAAGTCTTAGGATTTTTCTTCCCCCAGTACTAGAAATTGAACTCAGGGTTGCTCTACCACTGAGCCACATCCCCTGCCCTTTTTATTTTGAGACATGGTCTGGCAAAGCTACCCAAGTTGGCCTTGAACTTGCAATCCTCCCACCTTAGCCTCTTGAATCACTGGGATTACAGACATGTGCCATCACACAGACTTATAGTATCTTATAAAAACTGCCCCAAATGATTCTGAGATATATTCATTTTTGGAAACCAATATGCTACAAAAACTTAGAAGTGAGAAATTATCTCCAGGCTCTTGCCAAGTATGCATGAGTCCCTGGGTTGAATCCCCTGCAACACACACACACACACACACACATACCACACACACACACACAGAGAGAGAGAGAGAGATATAGAGAGAGAGAGAGAGAGAAAGAAAGAAAGAAAACAAACAGTTTGGACAGGAAAGGAAGGATGAAAAGGAACTATCCAGTTGTTGGACAGCTAAAACAGAATAACAAACACTCACAAAAAGTATAATAAAATGAATTCACCTAAAATGTGTCTAAAGTAGTAATAAAAAGTGGTTAAAATAGTAAGCAAAGTGTTAATGGTTTTAGATACAGATGCTCTGAAGGAAAAAAAATAATTTGGGTAATTAAAAGAAAATAGGAGGTAGAAGGCCATTTTAGATAGGGTAGTCAGGGAAGCATTTTCTGGTAACAGGGTGAAAACTAGTTCATATGCAACTGTGAAATTACACACATACTTCTACTAGACACTTCACTGCCATCTGCTGGAAAACTGTTAAACATAAACATACAATGTCAAAGATACATTATGAGCATCTTTGCTCAAACAGTTGTGGAACACCTACCTGAAGAAGTAACTTCAAAACTAAGACTAAGACTTGATCCCAGCACCATAAAAACAAACAAACCCAAAGACTTGAATGGTAAGAAAGAATAAGCTTTTAGAATATCTGAAAGAAGTCTCCCAGGCAGAGAATATCAAGTGTAAAAGCCTTAGAACAAGGAAAAAGCTTGACATGATCAGATATGGAAGGTGGTAGAAGATTACAGACAATGCCCAGATGAAATAGAGGCTTGAAAGTAGTTTGTATTTTTTTCTAAGTTTGCTAGAATATTCTAGGAGGGTTTTAAGCAAAGGACTGATAAAACTTGATTTTTTTTTTTTACTTGCTGCTGTTGAAGAGAAATTTAATGGGGTAAAATGAATAACAGAAAGAACTGTTTGGATATTATGACAGAGATGATGTTAGTACGGATTAGTCTGACAGGGGCAGAAATAGTGAGAAGTAGTCAAATTTGGAATAAGCTATGAAGACAGAAAGAGACACCTAACAGATTAAACAAACTAAAGAAAAGAGAGGAACTGGATTTTAGGACAGTTATTTAACCTTAACAAATATCATTACGTAAGTACCCTTAACTAAGATGAGAAAGATAAGAAAAGTAACAAATACGAGGAATAAAGGATGGTGAGAAATGCTTGCACTGTAATATTTACTCTGATACACCTATTACAGGTAAAGATGAATCGTATCTTTTTTTTTTAAATAGAGATAGAATGAATTTTATTTTTGTCTTCTGACTTTTGTATATGTGGTGCTGGGGATCGAACATAGGTCCTCACATGTGAGGCAAGTGCTCTACTGCTGAGCCACTTCTCCAGCCCCTAAAGATGGGAAGTTATCTTTGAGATTTAAACAGCTAGTTGAACATTACAGCCTGGGGCTAGGAAAAAGAGAATGAAATTTGGGCTAAATGGAAAAGGTACTGCATCATTTAGAAATTTGAAAAAGCAAGCGAAAAAGAAAACTGTTCATGATCAATAAAGAAAATAAGAGAAAAGCAAGAATGTAGAATCAGGGAAGAAAAGTAAAGAGGGTGTGTTAAGGAGGATGAAGCAGAGGCCCAAGGCAGGTGCAGGATGAGGTCCCACTGTGTGGGTAGAGGATGCTGAGGTACTACAAGGGGCTGCAGTATGGAGAAAAAGAATGAAGCATTCAACTATATCAAAAGCTAATTAACAAATTAAATTATATACTTATTAACAGCAGTTCTTAGTGATCATGATAATAGTAAATCACCACCAAAGCAACATCTATAATAGAATGCAGAGTACAGCCCAGCACAATGGTGCATGCCTATAATTCCAGTGACTTGGGAGGCTGAGGCAACAGGATCCTAAACTTAAGGCCAGCCTCAGCAACTTAGCAAGATTTTCTGAAAATGAAAAGTAAAAAGGGTTGTTAGAGATATAAAGTGCCCCTGGGTTCAATCTCATCTCCTGTCTTATATTAAGGGCAGGGACATTCATGCTTTATAAAGGAAAAGAAAGAAAAATACAGATATATAATGGGGATTGGTGATTCTATTTGAGAAATAGCCATTTTCAAGACTGGCAAAGTGATTTTATTAGTGAACTGCAGCAGGATTGTGCAGCAATACACCTGACAGCTGTGCTTACAGTGCTTACAAATTTTAAGTATGAACAATAGTCAGTACCACTACATATTCAATCTCTCCCAGCTCCACTACAGAGGAGACAGTTATTATGTACCAAGATACTCCTTCTATTCAAATATAAGCCTTTATCCAATCCACCTGAGTCACAGTTTCTAATACTCACATATCTTGTTTACTTTTTTCTGTTTCAGGTATAAATCTGTAAATCCATTCCCTCTGGAAATGGTGTGTCAAGAACAGAGCACCCCTTTCTAGATGTGATTAATACATAAAATGGTGTACTATTATCTTAATAATTTTGGACACCATATGTACATATATATGTAAATATAAGCAGATATGGCTAAAATTAAGTTCTAATCCAAAGATATCCTTGCATTGAAATACTATATATCTGACTTTAATACCTAATATCTAATCCAATTCTTAAATCACATGTAAGCTGAGCCTTTTCTAAATCATGGTAGCTTACAACAACTTTTTCCTCTTCAGAGGGTATATTTACACCTCTCATTTTGCATTGCTTTGAGCATTTTTTTATTTATTATTGTTTTGGCATATGTCTTGTCTCCAGTTGGAATTATTGGTACTTTAAATAATAAAAAACTTTCTAGAATTCTTTAATATGTCATGAATCTTAGCAGATACATAGTATTTATTAGTTAACTTCCCAGTATTTTTCCCTATGGTTTCAGAAACATCCTCCCCCTTTTTTAACACTTTCATTCCTAACATTCTTATAAAAATTCCCATTCTATAACTGAAATACTTTCATGCATACCTGGTTCAGCATTTTCTTCTCCAGGAGTATCTGAAGTTGACAACAGCTACGAAACAGGAGAAAAGTTAATAGGTAAAATCAGAAATCTCAAACAATCTGAGCAGTAAAATTAAAATACTTTAACTAAATGAACACACTCTTTGAAAAACTGGGTCATTCACATATTTCACTTTGCTTTGTTTTTACTATCATTATCATATCATTCCTTAAACTTCACCCAAAACCAAATTAGAATTCAAGTAGTTCCCCCATTTCAGAAGAGTAAGAAGATGTAGCAATGGTTTCCCATTCCATTTGGAAAGTAAGGTTTGAACTGAATTACTATATCAAAAGGTCTCAACACCTAACAAGCTATTTTTTTTTTTAAAGATCAAAGCCACTAAAGATCCCTCTCCAACCCCATCACAAATTCACACAGTGGCAGGATGAAAGTTTTTCAAAAAACTGGAAAACAACAACAAAAAAAAATCTTTTTGTAAGAGCCCTGAACAAACACTGTTAACAAAACACACAGTATTATCAAAATTAAATATCAGAAGCATCATTAATACAGACCCAAACTATGTAATTAGAATTAATGAGCAAACAGATGTAATTATCACTTTTAATGATACTTCTGTAATTATCACATTCATAGCAGAATTTAATATTATTAATTTTAGAAATATATCTACCTGCTCAAGAAGATGAGGGTATCTAGCTTGAATCTCATCAACAAACTCTTGCCCTTTCATGCGTATCAAGAACTCACACCTAAAACATAAGAAAAATATTGAAAAAAGTGTTTCATACCAAAAACAACCTGATTATTCTAGAAAAGCAGCTTTTATACCTATGTGATTATAACCCATAGAAAAAACATTTTACATTATAAATCGGTATTCAACAGAAATAATATTATCATAAATCATACACATTCTTACTGTGTAATACATCCTAGTATTTTCTGTATCATTCAATTAATACAACAACAAAGAGACGGAGCCTGGCCCTAGAAAGGGCCATAAGTTGAAAAACTGTTATACACAATTTACTTTTCATACACTATTTCAGAAGCTGTAAGTCAGTATTCCTAAAATTTTATCTTTTATAATATAGTCACTGCCACCCTTTCTCCAATGTTTATTCTTCAATTATATTTGAAGCACAATCTACCAACGCCTGGAAAATATTAAAGCAAATATTTTCATCTATACACACATTGACAGTGTTTCTGAAACATTTGTCTTTAAACTACTAAGGCTTCTGAAAGGTCTTCCAAGAAGTATGTTCATTTAACATCAACTGCCATACTATTCCTTCCCCCCACCCCCTTAACAAAGGGTGCTAGACAGTGGATATTCACATGCAAAAAAAGAAGAAAAAAAACCTAAAATAAGAAAACCTTGACTGTGCTCATATCATACACAAAAATAAACTAAAAATGGATCAAGTTTCTAAAACAATAAAGCTTTTAGAAGAAAACAGAAAAATCCCCAGCACTAAAAAGAAAAACATAATCCATAAAAACTGATAAAATGACATCATCAAAATCAAAAACATCTGTTCTTCCAAAGCCACTGTTAAAGAAATTAAAAATAAGCCACAGACTAAAAGAGAGTTTGCAAGAATGAAATCTGCAAGATGGCAAATTAAGAGATCCTTCTTCCCCCGCAAAAAAAGAAGTCATAGATAGCCCTGGGAAAACTCAATAGTAATTAACCTGTAGTGAAGGAAAAAAAGGCAAATAACTGCACAGAAGGAATCACTGCGGAAATCAGCTTAGCACAAATATCTGGAGACAGCAAGGGACAAAGAAGGACAGGAGCTATCTCTATCTCCACATAGGAGGAGCTATCAGTCCCCACTGGCCTCCTCTGGGACCTCAACTGCCTTTGCCACGGGAAGACAATAACAGCTCATGAGATAACCACAGACCTCCAGGAGGTTTCACAGCGAAGGGCTGTACCTCTCCTCCACTGCTGCAGTGAGACATCCCCCACCCCTCCCCATCCCCCCACACCACACCACTCCCTGCCCTGGGAAGGGGAGATGCTGCTGTATTTCCCCACCTAAAAATAGCAGCATTTGCATCACTCCAAGAGAAAACAGTCCAGTCTCCTTCCCCTCTGCAAGGTCTGACACCCACATGTCATATCTCTAGGGATGCCACATCTATTCTGCTTATGTACTCTTTAATCTCCAGCTCTGCAGCTGCTCAGCACACATGTATGCTCCACACCCAGTTTCAAAGCTACTCAGTGTTCACCCTTGTCTCAGGCAACAGAAACATCACTGCTGCGGGCTGACAGTACTCCAGAATGTAGTCAACTGTCTCTCTCTGTATGTACCTGTACATGTGACCCTGGCCCTGTTGTTACAGATGCACACATATAAGACACAAGTGCTACCAACACCACCAAGAGAGTGACCACAAGCTAGAATTAGTGCCAGGACAGAGCCTGTCGGCCATGACACTTCTCATGAGAAAAAGAGATCTAGTCTCCAGCAGCCTTGCCATCAAAGATCCAAATGAACCTTGCTACTGCCATGGACACCTGCTACCTTGGACACAGGATCCCTGCTGATAATGACTTCAACTAACAGGGTCATACAGAGACCACACCACTGGATGTCACATGGAGTCAAAGCCATAATCCTACAAGCAAGAACTCATCACATCCATTCACAGATGAAAATCTTTCCCCAACAAAACCAGTTCATAATGTCTAGAAGAGGTAAACGATACAATAAATGCACAGAGAAACTCTGCAAGGCTATAAGAAACTCCCTACCAAAATAATTTTTAATTAAAAAAAGGGAAACATGACACCACCAAAGGAACACAATAATTTTCCAGTAACCATCCTAAAAGAAAGGGAAATCTATGAATTAACAAGACAAGGAGTTAATAATCATTGTTTTATTAAAGCTCAGTGAGTTTCAAGAGTACATAGACAACTCAATGAAATCAGGAAAATAAGATATTAACAAAACAAGAAGTTCAACAAGCTGTGCCAGGAGTTCT
>PVKS010010885.1:0-58545 GCA_004027875.1 Aplodontia rufa
CAGTAGCAATCAATGTATATAAACTTTGTTATCCAGGGGTAAAGCCAGATCATGGATGACCACCTTGGATTTTACCTGTTGCAGTGTCCCCCAGAAGAACTCATGCGTTACATGGGTAGCTCATGGAGGAATGACATCGGTTTCTGGGATGGTTCCCCTATCTTCCCAATCTCCAGACTCCTATGAGTTCTTCATATACCCTCCCCCCTCCCCATCCCCCCCCCCACACCTCCAAGTACCCTATAGCGCCATCCCCCCTTTACCCTCAAAGTCATTCAGTTTAAAGTTTTGTTAGGTTAGCCGTCTGCCCTACTGCTTCCCCATAAATTCTAGCATCAACAGATGAGAGAAACCATTCGGCCCTTGAGTCTCTGAGCTTGGGAGACTTCACTAAGCATAATTCTATCCATCTCCATCCATTTGATTTCAAAAGCCATATCGCCCTCTCTAATGGCCGAGTAGTATTCCATAGTATATATATATAACAAAGTTTTTGTATCCACTCGTCAAGTGAGGGGCATCTGGGTTGGTTCCATAGTCTAGCTATAGTAAATTGAGCTGCTATAAACATTGATGAAGCCACATCTCTTTTTTGTAATTTCTTAATATGGAACTAAGATCTCTGATTTAAGAACTTCTTTTCCCTCATGAATGTTTAATGTTTTAAATTTCCCTTTAAAACATATTTTCCCTTTGTGGCTGTGTCCCACAAAAATTTTAATAGCTTTATGAGGTGTCATTGATATATGAAAATGTACATACTTAATGTATGTAATTTGAAATGTCAGAGCACATACACACAACTATGAAACCATCACCACAATTAAGGTAATAAGCACACCCATCGTCTCCAAGTATCTGCCTACTCTGTCCCACTCTTTTTTGAGGTAAGAACATCTAATATCTACTCTTTCAACAAATTTCTAAGTACACAATATTGGTAGCTAGTAGAACTATATACTACATACATTGATAATATACTATATATAGTACACTATGTACATGTACTATTTATAATAGACTATATGTTGATATACAGTATACATGTAGACTATGAAAGTCCAGTTACTCTGGCATCATTTATTGAAACAACTGTCTCTCTTCCATTGAGTTGCTTTTGAGCACCATTGTCAAATATTACCTGTCCATACTTGTGTGGGGCTTTTTCTGGGTTCTCTGATCAATGTGTTAGTTTTTCTGGTATTAACTCACAGGATTAATTACTATAGCTATTTAATAAATCTTGAAAAATTAGTGATTCTTTCCAACATCATTTCTTTTTCAGAAATCATTTTAGCTATTGTAGTTTGTCTTTCCATATAAATTTTTTAACAGAGAAGGACAGTGAGAGAGAGAGAGAGAGAGAATCAATTTTTATTGAGTTTTTCACATGGCTTTTGTTGCTCTGACACTTAGCTGTGTGCGTGGGTCCGGCTTGCACGTGCTGGACAAACGCTGTAACTGCCAAGCCACTGCTCCAGCCCCTTTCCATATAAATTTTAGAATGATCTTGTCTATATTTACAAAAAAAAAAAGTTGCCATTATTTTGATAGGAAGTGCTATAAGCCTGTATATCAACTGGGAGAGATTTGACATCTTAATGATTTAGAGAACTCAAAACAGTAAACACAAAATACCTTTCTATTTAGATTTTTCAAACACACTAAATAATGTTTTTATAAACTCTTTCACTTACCACTTGGACAATATATGGGATTTAGAACTACTTTCCCAAGATTAATTCGTTATTGTAGATACACCCAATAATTCCATCATTCTAACTACAAAAGGAATTAAAATTATATAACTGGTTGTTTAGATTTGCCATTATATCTCTTACCTGAATCCTCATTCTAAATTCATTATAAATAAAAACTTGTTGAAGCATCAAAATTCCTGGAGGACTTACTCAGAGTGCCTGATGTAGTGAGTCCAAAGTGGAGCCTGAGAACTTTTATTTGTAACAAATGCCCAGGTAATACTGACAGATCTGAAAAACTGTTGAATACTGGAACATTTTGTATTATTATGTTAAAGAATTATCTTCATTTTTTTCTTATAAATCTCGATTTCAAGGCTCAGAGAGATGAAGTGTTGGTGCAGGGGTACTCAGGGAGGAATCAAGGCATGGGTCACCTGTTAACGACTCCTGGAAGTCATGCATTCAAGTGGGCACGGAAAGCCTTGAACACTTCTTCAGAAGGAAGCGCAGCCACGCCCTCTCTTTGGAGCCTTGAGTTCCAGTCTCACAGAGAACCGGAAGTGAGCGCCAATTCCACTCTGTTCGGGTCAGAAACTACATTACCCAGAAGGCAGTGCCTCAGGCGACGGCCGCAAGGCGGCGCTGGACCAATGACGGTGCACGAGGGGCGTTTCCCCCTCGTGTGGGCGGGGCTTCTGGCTTCCCGACTAGGGACGTCTTTCTGCTGCGGCGGACCTGTAGCTGCCCGCTCTGGGTGGACGCCGTTTCCCAGGCCGTTTGACACCAAACGGAGAAGGATGTGAGAAGAGGACCCACTTCCACCTTTTGTGCGAACCGCTACCCGCTCCTATCCGCCCCTCAGTAGGGTTCCCCGCTTGGCGCTTTTCGGGTCCTCGGCATCACCAGTTTCCACAGCACTCGGAGGCGGCGCCCTGAACTTTGTGCTCATTTTAACAGCGGAGATCGAGGTCCCAGTGTTCCTCCGGCTGGAGAGGGCTCAGCTGAGGCCGACGGAACAGCTTTCGTAGCCTCCACTCACCGCTTACTCCGCCCGCGGGATCCCCTGGCTGCACCTGCGCCGGTGAGTCTCGGGGGCCTCAGGGTCACGAGCATTGGCACCCGCGCTCAGTCCCATCCGCTGTGCAGTAGGAGGTCCTGGAACTCTAACCCTTCTTTTTTGATGTCCTTGGATCTGGAGAACTTGGGATGGGTCGGGGAAGAGGGTCCGGGGTAGTAAACACTTCCAACCCAGGATCGTCTTTCTAGGTCGGGGTTTGTAAGGAGAGCTCCCCATTTCTGGCTGTAACCGTGCTTGTCGCCTCGCTGCTCTTGGCTTCTGTACCCTCGGGTCTGAAACGGGAGTGTCAATAATTCTCTTTGTTGAGGGAACTGGAGAAGGTGTGCATGCGACTTGTGCCCTTCACTGCGCAGTACCACCCAGAAAGCATCATCTGCCGTTTCTGGGGAGGAACTTCCCAGATCCTGCTGCTATCTTAGGTGCACACTCCATTGGGGGATCTGGCCCTCTGGCCTCCCTGCCTCAGGCTTCTAACTGAAAGCTGAGAAAGGGAATGAGAATCTCAAGGGCAAAGGTAAATTGGGAGCAGAGTTTTTGGAATTGCTGCTCTTTGATTGGAGTATAAAGTCCCCCAGGTTAGAAGACAGATCACTGGATTTATCTTTGCAGCTACCATCCATTTTTTACAAGTGAATTTTGCCTACCACTTGACTTCAGTAAATCCAAATTCCTGTTTAACATATTTTTCTGTATTGGTAAAGCAAATCCATTACAGTATTCATTAATGATAGTGTACAGGAGTGTTTTGCCACTTGGACTGCAAACACACAGCAGTGCTCAAGTTACTATCCAGCATGCCACCTGGTTACTCTCATTATAGCCTTGATCGCCTTCAGAACCTGTCTTATTTTATCATTTTTCCTCACCTGACATGCTTCCTCCCTTCATTTCAGTCTTGTTCCATGGTCCCTTCAGAGAGATGGTCCCTGCTTGCCTCATCTAAAGTCTCCCCTAATCTTTATAATCATCTCACTCTTGTTGTTTTCACAGCCCTTACACATCCGATTTTATCTTGCTCATTTATCGTTGAGAGAGCTCCTAGAACAGGCAGGAACTGTAGCACTTACTCAATAAGTGGTGGGTGAGTGAAAGACTCCCCCTTCTGGAGCTTCCATCTGGTTAATCTAAACTTCCCACCATGACTACAGAGTTTCCATTCTCTTCTCTCTGCCTTGCCCTCTGGCCATGCTGGCCTGAACATGCCAAGCTGGTTGCCCACTTTTCTGTGTCACACTGTCCCCAGATCTCTGCAAGGCTGCCCTTGGAGGTGTGCCACGTTGAGTTTTCCAAGGGTGCTAAAAAGCAAGTGGGAAAATTCTTAACCATAATCCACCTGCTGTGGGTTGGGGAGTCCTAGGAGAGAACCTGAAGCAAACTATGCAAGGGGAGGTAGGCCTCTCTCACAGGTGGTCCTGGGAGCAAGAGGGACTTTGGGGAAACTTCCAGGCAAAGGGAGCTGCAAGGACAAAAGCAGATTTTGTTTAAGGAGATATGCAAGGGCCTGGGGGTTGCCAGGGGCGCTCATAAGCTACTGAAATGTGTCTGTGGAGGTGAGATTGTGTGCCTGGAGGATCCTCATCCCATCATTCCATCCTCCTGCTAAAGACTGCTGCCCATGTTCTTAGATCCCTAACCTGCAGTACCCTTAGTCACTTGTGTTACCTGGCACTTAAGTAGCAATACCTTAGGAAAATGGGCTGACAGTGGCTCAGAAAGACAAATCATAGACTGGTGATTCCTTAGGAAATCTTTCAGGGAGTCTGCGGGTTGAAGGCAGGGAGAGCCTGTTTGAGCCCTGCCAAGCCCCAGGCAGTTGGTACCTGTTCAAGTGCCTCTTCTGTGAGGCTTGTGACAAGGACTCTGCTCTTCCATTATCTATGGAAATATTTTCAGGAGTGGCTGAAAAGAAGCATTTATTGGAAATGCTTCTTGTCGTAGTTACTGTGAATTTACCGTGGTAAGAGCAGAGAGGATTATACCCAGAGACACTGGACCAGAGGGACCTGGGTTCAAGTGCTACCTCTTCTCATTAGATGTACAGCTCTCACTGACTGGACTCAGCCTCGATTTGCTGCCTGTGACATGGAGATGATGATGGCTTTTATCTTATGGGCTATGGGAGGATCATGAAATTTGCAAACACACAAATCTATCCCTGTGACATGTGGCAGGCTCTGGTGTGTTTGCTTTATGAACGTTTTCTCTTTAGTTCCCACAGTAGTCTAGTGAAATAGGAACTGTTACAATAACATGTGGAAATTGAAGCTCAAAGAAATTAAGAAACTTCCCCAAGGTCTCACACCTGGCACTTACCAGGTGAAGAGGCTGGATTGGAACCCAGGGAGATTTGAGACTTAATTGCTTTGACCGCAAATAGGGCTCAGAGGCTGCCACTGTAAACATTGTTTGAATTGTTTTTCCTCCCTCTTCCAATGCCTCAGAGCACTTATTATCTGTTCCCCACAGTCCACCCAGGTTATCATCGTCTTGTGTCATTCTCCAGTGGCTTCCCACTCTCTCACACTTTTGTATTCTGTCAAAGGCTCCATCTGCCTCCTGCTGGGCCCTGTACCAAGTTGGGGTTTCAGGAGTTTTCAGGAGTGGTTCAGGCCTTGAAACTCTCTGGATTTTTTCCCCCCTCTCTTTAACAAGATCTTATTTTTCATTACAGTTTTATTACACTTCCATACATGCTCATATTATATATCTCCCCTTTATCCTCCCCCTCTCTCTCTACTCCCCCCCACTCCTAGTCTGCATGGTTGTCCCCAGTTCGATTCCTAATCTGTGTTTGATGAGTTTATTGTCTAAATTTATTGTTCTCTCTCCTGTACTGTACTCCAGCTTCCACACAGGAGAGAAAGCATTTGGCTCTTGAGTTTCTGGGTTTGGCTAATTTCACTCAGCATGATTTTCTCTATCTCCATCCATTTTCCAGCAAAGGCCATGATTTCATTTTATTTATTTATATATATTTAACTTTAAATATATCATCCCTTGATTTGGTCCAGTGTTTCCATTCCTTTCTGGGTCCCAGAATTACCTGGGGAGCTTTAAAAACTACCAGTGCTCTTTCCTTATTCCCAGAGATTTCATTTGATTTTTTCCATTTTTGGAACCATATAGTGAGAGGTAGTTCTGCTGCACAGAGAAGTGGAATTCTGCTGACAGCTTAATTAGTGAATGCCTGCTGAGGTGAGGGTGGGACACCTTTCTGTGGTGTCCTCCCAGCATGTTAAAGGTATATACTCCTATAAACTTGAGACTTGGCTTTCATCTTTGCCTGTTACCCATGCTCTATTTATTTCTCATGCCAGGGCATCCTGATCCCAAACCAGAGCTGATTGGCCTATTGGATCATGGGCAGGGACTATGGACAGAGACGAGAGGCCTCTCACACGGCATCTATGCAGGTAGGTGACTGAACATCCAGCACTGGGTGTCATGGCAGCTTGCTGACCACCAAAGGATCCCTGTGTCTGAAATGCATGGGGCAGCTTCTTTTTGTGGCCTTCCTGGGGCATCTCAAGTGGTCATGGAGCACTTTGAACAGTGGTCCCCCTGCCTTCCCACCTCCATCACACATACTGCACCTTTACCCAGGTTAGAATGCTATATCAGGTAGGAGACTCTGGGCTCTAAATGTTTGCCACTCACCAGCCTCTTGACCCTGTGGAAGTTGTGTGACCTCACTGTGCCTGAGTTAATGCTACCTGCTTTAAAAGATAAACTCCAAAATATCGGTGGCTTAACAGATTATTTTTTTCTCATTCATACCATTCATCTATAGTCTACTGTGGGTCAGCAGGAGAGCTCTGTACCACATATTTATTTAGGGACCCAGCTGCATTCTGTTGTCAACATGTGGCTTTCAGTTTTTCCTGGTCATGAGAAATAGGAGAGAAAAGCACCAGTCATTTTCACTAGCATATATGTGTCACTTCATTTACAGTTCACTGATGAGAACTGGGGATTAGGCTGAATGTTAGATCAGCCTGGGAAATGTGGTTTAGCTATGTGCTCGTATACTCAGCCTGCTGAATTTGGCCTGCATTTGGAAAGATAGTAGTAATAGTTTCTTCATCCTCAGGTTTGGATAACAGGAAACTTCTTAGCATACTGCCTAACCCTGAGTGTTTCAGCTAAAGTTTCTTATTGTGATAACATTTGCTTTATTAGTCAGGAGGAATACTGACATCTCAGACTTCCTTCCACATTTAGAAGTTAGTGCTTTCTTTTCTGCACTTCACTGACTCCGGCTACACTCTGCACCCAACCCTTTTCCCTTCTCCATCCATGTGGGTGTTGCTCCTTCCATTTGTGAATCAGATGCTCAGAAGCATGCCCTGGTCCTGTTGTCCTCTTGCCCTGTTGTCTTGTTAAAATCTCAAGGTGACATCTTCACCTTTCCAAGTCCCACATCTGGCTGCTAAGGGCAGCTAGAGAATCGCGAGGTTTGCAGCCACTGCAGATCCACAATCTCTCCCTTATAGTGTTCATTCAGACTGCTCAGCCAGCCTTCCGCCCTCCCCCAATTCCACATCTTCACTTGAATGTCTCAAAAAGGCACCTTACACTCATCATGCCTAAAAAGGACCTCATGATCTTGCCCATTCCTCCCTTCTCCTTTTCAATTAATGGCTCTTTTAATCAGTGGAAAAGATTTTAAAAAAATCAATACCTCCATCTCCAGCCATTTCCGAATCTTGGCTGTTGTGTATCATGCATGTCTCCCAATCCATCCCCTTCACCGGATCCCTCAGCTCGGAGACAGTACTCTAGGCTAAGCTGCTTTTGCCCCTTGCCTGGGAGGTGCTGACCTCCCTAACTGGTTTTCCTGCATCCGTTGCGTTGTGAACCTCAGCTCGGTGTGTTTATTCGTTTCCCTGTCTGCTCACGTATTGTTCCAAATATCACCACCTCCCTTGCCCTTGCTGTCTCAGTATTCGACCTACTGAGAGTTGAAAACAAAGCCTTCACGCTCCTCCTCCTCATTGACTCATCTGCATCTGAAGCTTCCTTCTCCCTCCGCGGAAGCACCTCAGGGCTCACTCCCCCTGCAGAGTCCAGATCACACCTCCTGCCTTCTTGGCAGGGTTACCTCAGACGTTGCAGCCTAAGTAGCACTCTCGTTTTTTATCCCTCGCCTGTGCATCAGGAGTCCAGGCACACTTAGCTGGTCCCCTACAAGGCTGCAGCTCACTCCTTCAAACCAAGCAACTGTGTGAGAGACTCCAGCAGGACCCATGCTGCGATCTTGTAGAATTAGATGGATTTTATCACATACATTCCTTCACCCTTGCCATAGTCTGTTCTTTAGAAGCAAAGTCTTGCCAGTATTCAGATGCAGGGGAGCGTTAACAGGTGTCACAGGGATGAACATCATGAGGTGGGGATTGTGGGAAGCCACATCAAGGAACGCGCTTCTTACTTATATCGTACCTTTACTATTCGCCTCTATTCAACATTTTTTTTTTTAAAGAGAGAGGGACCATGAGAGAGAGAGAGAGAGAGAGATTTTTATTTAGTTTTTCATGTGGCTTTTGTTGCTCCAACACTTCGTTGTGTACGTGGTGCTGCAGTTTGAACTCACATCCTCGCTCATGCCAGGCAAGTGCCATAACCGCCAAGCCACTGCTCCAGCCCTCTTCTCAACATTTTTAAAAAGATGAAGTTTTTGGACGTTAAGAAAAACAGAACAAATTGAAAATGCATTTGGGGGGGCTAGAGAGGTGGCTCAGTAGAGCACTTGCCTGGCATGCACAAGGACCCAGGTTCAAACCCCAGCACCACATACACACATAAATGTTGGAAAAACAAAAACGAGAGGAAAAAATACAACTAACTCTCTTTTTCTTTTCCTCTCTGTCTCTCTCCCTCTCACACTCTCTCTCTTTTTTACGAAAAAAAAAAAAAGAAAGAAAAAAAACTTGGCCTTTCAACAGTATCCAAATACAGTCGACTCTACTTCATCTGAACCACCAAGCTTTTTGGAGTTTTCTCATTCTTAGAAGAGACAGCTACACAAAACCTACCCTTTACTATATTTTTTCTTTTTATTTGTGTATTGAGGTATAATTTATGTGTAGTGGACAATCTTAAAGATTCATCTCTGAAACTTTACAAATCAGAGAAATCACCTCACAGATCAAGAAGTACAGTGTCTCCTTAGTTCCCCGGTTCTTTGTGCGTCCTCTTTGTCAATATCCTCATTTACAAAAGTAACCAATATTTAGACTCTGTCACCGTACTTCAGTTTTGAAGACATGTGACTAGAACACTCAGTATGTACTATCTTGCCTGCCTTCCTTTTATAATCTTTACAACTCAAAATCATTCATGCGGTTGCATATAGTTGGAGTTAGTTTGTTACTCTGCAATACCTCTTGAATAAATAGACTACATGTATCCATTTTTCTATTGAAGGATATTTGACTCAGTCTCTGTTTTTTAAATGTTATGGTCGTCGTTTTATTGTGTATAAACCTAAGTCTTTGGAATACATACATCATATGTAAGTGGACTAGCTGAGTTACTGCAAGCATAGGATTGGCTTTAGTTAACACCGTCAGTTCTGGAGTAACTAACATTCTACATTTCTACCTGCCCTGTGGGAGGCTTCCTTTCTCCACATGCTCCTGAGCAGTCGGTGTCTTCCTCTTTACTTGGGCACAGTAGTTGTATTTCTCAGCATCATAACACAGCATTCTTATTCAGAGTGACATATAACAACTATAATACTGATAATAGATAGTGGTCTTCCATTTACTAATTTACTGAAAGTTGATTTACCCTTGACGGGCAAATGAATGATTTACATGTTTTTTCACAGGTAATATTCATGACAGCTTGTAAGGCAGACTCTTCCAGTTTTTCAGATGAGAAGACTGAGTCTTAGAAAAGTCTTAGTCTACTCCAGCTGCTGTAACAAAGTACTATCTACTAGGTATCTTAGCCAATAGAATTTTGTTTTCTCTCTGGAGGCTGGGAGTCCATGGTCAGGGTGCCAGTATGGTTGGATTCTGCAAAGGGCTTTCTTCCTGGCTTGTAGGCAGCTGCCTTTTTGCTGTGTTCTCATATGGTCTTTCCTCATATGGTGCAGAGAGAGGAGAAAGTGAAAGCTCCCTAGTATCTCTTCTCATAAGAACACTAACCCTGTTGAGTCAGGGCCCTACCCTTACAACCTCATATAACCTGTACTTCCTCGAATGCCTTGTTGCCAAACACAGTTGGAAGCTAGAGTTTCAACATAGGAATTTTGGAAGAATACAAAACATTCAGTTCCTAACAAAAAGCTAATTTGCCAGAAATACCTCGCTTGGTAGAAGTTGAACTTGAACAAGGTACCCTGGCTTCATATCCCTCATGCTTGATGATGCTGTCCTGCTTCTCAGCTCCCCCGGAAACTTGTCCCACATCATCCCGCTGGGGTTCTATAGCATTCTGTTCTTATTTCCTGAACCTTTGGGAATTCAGGTGGCTCACTAAAGCCCACAGCTAGTGTGGGGTGTTGTTGGAATTTCAGACGGCGGGTGTTTGGCATCAGAGTCCATGAAGTTAGCTACAGGACTCTATAGGCCCTCCCATTTTTGCAATTGTCTTAAGGTATACAGATTTAGAAAACTTAGGAATTATGATTTATGATACACTGTCATCATTAGTTTTCTATTTTATTATCTTTTATTTTATTTTGTTAAGTTTATTTATTCATCCCCTTTTAAAGATCATAATGAACAACCAAACCCTTCACCCAAGTACAAGGTTACCTGCTTCCTACCTCTGTCAGTGTGCTTCTCCCTTTCCCATTCCTGCATGGCTTCCCTTGTTTACAAAGCCGCTTAATTTTGGATTTGCTATTCCCATGCTTGTGCTGTAGGAAAATATATTGTTTTGTATGAACAAAGGCCATTCAGATATTCTGTTGTTTTTTGTGTCAGTTTTATTAATTTGAGTTTTTTAAGGGATTTGTCCACTTTATGTAGTTTGCTTACCCATTACATTTTAAGATTAAAATTAAAGATTAAAATTAGGGCTGGAGCGGTGGCTCAGCGGTTTCGGCGCTTGCCTGGCAAGCACGAGGACTCGGGTTCAAATCCCAGCACCACGTACACAACTAAGTGTTAGAGCAACGAAGGCCATGTGAAAAACTCAATAAAGTTGTTTCTCTCTGTCTCTGTCTCTCTCACTGTCCCTCTCTCTTAAAAAAAAAAGATTAAAATTAAAATTCATGTTAATTAAAATGGTAAATTTTATGTTATGTGATCTACTGAAATAAAAAAGTCAAAAAATAAATTTAAAATGTATGCATATCATTTTTATAATTCCGTTAAAAACTGAACAACATTCTCAAGAAAACTAAAGAAGATCGTTTTGTTGTACTTTTTGTGTGTATATATTTTACCTTGGGGGCAGGCCTTACAAAGTGTGTGTCATGGTTTGTGTTGTCTTCTGAGATGTTCAGTCTGTTCAGCAGGATGTTACTGATTCTTGATGTGCGGCAGTCATTCACGTGGGTTTTTTCTGCTGTAGTCATTTACATGGATATAAGAGTGTGTTCATCCATTCTCAGGGGCATTTACTTTATAGCTTTTTGTTCTCACAAACAGTGCTGCCATGAAAACTCATATACATGTGTCCTCATGTACATATATAGGAGTTTCTCTTAGTAATGTTGATCAGACTGGAGTTTGGAGATTAAGGTAAGCAAAAGTAGAACTTTACTAGGTGGTACTCTGTTGCTTTCTAAAATGATCAAAGTAGTCCTCGCCTTTTCCCAGGGAATGGATTCGAAGATCCTTGTGAATGCCAGAAGCTGCAGATGGTATCCAACCTTATATATACTGTTTTTTCTCCTATATATGTACCTATAAGAAAGTTTGATTTAGAAATGAGGCACAGTACATGATTGAGAATATTATAAAAAACAGAACAGTCTACTGTCATAAGTTATGTGGATATATGTACATTCTCTCTGTCTCTCCCTCTCTGTCTCTCCTCTTTTCTCTCTCTCAAAATATCTTCCAGTAATATTTTCAGACTATAATTGATCAGAACCACAGAAAGTGAAACCCTGGGTGAGGAGGAGTGCTGTGTACCCTTTGTACTTTACTTACCTTGTCTGAACTTGGATTCAAATTTCTCTAATACTTGATATTGTACAGTTCTTAAGTTTATTTCAATTAAGAAAATATAAACTGGTATCTCATTATGTTCTTAATTTTCTTTTTCTTCATTACCAAGAAAAGTGAGCACCTTTTCATATATTGATTAATCACTGTATATCTTCTGGAAATATTATGCTTAGTTCATAGTAATACGCTCATTTTTCATATAACCGAGTTTTTTTTTCCTTTAAGCTCAGTTTCTGGTTCACGTATTTTGGTTCACGCCCACCCCGTTGCCTCTGCCCCTCCTCCACTTGTTCACAGGCCCGGATCCTGAGTATGTGTTTCTCTCTCCCTCCCGCCCTCCCTCCTCTCAGCCTGTGCTTTGCTCAGGATTCAGCATTCTTCCAGGCCCTTGCCCTTTGTACTTCCTGTTTTCATCTGCTGCAGTTTCCCTGCTAATTCCCTGTCTGGTCACTTACTCCGCTTTAGAAATCGCCCTCATAGGCCTCTTCCGGGTAGCCTCTCGGAGCTCCTTCTCCCCTCTGGGCCAAGTTGCAGGCGTGTTCCCCGTGTTGCTACAGTGCCACGAGACTCCTCTTGGAGCACAGTGATTACACACAGTGCCATCGCTCCTCTGCCCTCCTCCCCCATTCTGGAGAAAGGGAGTCTCCACTCCACCTTCTTTGTCCCCTCCACCAACTTTTCCTCCTGTGTTTGCCTTGAAAGACATCAAGAGCCCAAGGATTGGGAAGGAAAGAAATTAGAAACCTCGTTTCAAGAGGTGCACAAACACAGTAATCATCAGAGGCTCTGTTTTCATCGTTATTCTTCTACTAAAGTGGTAATTTGGGGTTGGAGTGGTGCTCGGAGGTTATGGCATGCATGAGTCCATGGGTTCAAACCCCAGCGCCCACGCACACAACTAAATGCCGGAGCAACGAAAGCCATGTGAAAAACTCAATAAAAATTGATTCTCTCTCAAAATAAATAAATAAAGTGGTAATTTTGTTCTCTTCACATCACTAAGACACCATTTTGTTGGGTTTCCTTCGGGTGAAAAAGCAAAACCCAGCACCACAGAGCCCGCTGCATCTCAACTGACCTTCTGCGGTAAATGCTCTTTCCAAGAACAACTGAAGCAGAGACCCTCACGGATTCCAGGTTGGGGCAAACCAGAGATGAGGAACGTCTGTCAGAAATGCAGGAAAGGAACTTGATACCAGGAGCAAACCCCTACAGGGAGACACGCTCCAGAAAGCTGAGCCATAAACATGACGCTCTGGAGACAGATGATGGGCTGCGTTTGAGCTTCACAGGAGCGAGCCTCTCCACAAGATGCTGTGCATGAACCTGACTCCCAAGGACAGGGAAGGACGCTGGGATCAACGCGAAGAGCAACCCCTATAAACGCAAAGAGCGTGGAAAAGGATTTAGCAAGAACTGGGCCCTTGTTCGACAGCAGACTCCTGCTGGATGAGGCCTCATGAATGTGGCAAGTGTGGGAAAGCCTGCCGTTACAAGGCCGACTTCATCGGACACACGAGGCTTCACACCGGGGAGAAACTGTACCGGTGCGCCGAGTGTGGGAAGGCCTTCAAGCGCAGGTCTCACCTCTCGGAGCACCAGCGGTTGACACCGGAGAAGAGCCCCACGAATGCGGGGAATGCAGCAAAGCCCTCGTCCACCCTCTTCTTACATGCAGCACGTGTGACCCATGCCGGAGAAAAGCCCCGTGTGTGCAAAGAGTGTGGGAAAGCTTTTCACTACAGCTCGTTTTCTCAGCACATGAGGATTCACATGGGAAAGAAGCTGCACGAGTGCAGCGCGTGTGGAGAGACCTTCACTCACCGCTCCACCTTGATCCAGCACATGACCCGTACCCGGGAGAAGCCCTTTGTGTGCAAAGACTGTGGGAAAGCTTTCTGTCTGAGCTGCTCCTTCACTCAGCACGTGAGGATTCACACTGGGGAGAAGCCCTGTGCGTGCGGGGAGTGTGGCAGGGCCTTTACCCATCGCTCCACTTTCCCCAGGCATAAGAGGACCCACATGGGAGAGAAGGCCTTCTGTGACAGCTCTTCCTTGACTCAGCACACGAGGATTCACACGGGCAAGAAGCCCTACGCGTGCAGTGAGTGTGGCAAGGCCTTTACACACCACGCTGTTTTCATCCGACACAATAGAACCCACAGTGGAGTGAAACCCTTGGAGTGTAAAGACTGTGCAAAAGCCTTTCACTATAGCTCCCCTTTCATTCGACCCATGAGAATTCACACTGGGGAACAGCCCTGTGTTTGCAGAGAGTGTGGAAAGGCCTTTACCCAACCGGCAAGTTTTGTTTGGCATAATAGGATCCACACTGAAGAAAAACCCTTTGAGTGCAAAGAGTGCGAGAAGGCCTTTTGTGACAACTGTGCCTTAACTCAGCACATGAGAACTCACACGGGAGAGAAGCCCTTTGAATGCAGTGAGTGTGGAAAGACCTTCAGCCGCAGTTCCTCTTTCACTCACCATCGAAAGATTCATACCGGAGTGTAGCCCATTTTGTCCCATCGCCCAGACGTGGAGCACCTATAACTCAAACTCAGTAACAAATATACCACAATGGGTCAAAATAAATGTTAAGTTTTTAGAGTTCTATTCTTTTGAAAAAATAAGTGAATAGAGCTTTTGAAATGCGTATATATCGTATGCTGTGTGTGCGTGTAATATATGTAAGCTCCAGCTGTAGGTTGCAGCCTATTTCAATGCACCTGTGTCAGCTTCATTAAAATATCAGCAGAATTGGAAAATTGGTTCTTGATGGGTTAAAGGATATATAGGAAGGTCTTTTGCCAGTCCATGCACCTCAGTCAACCCGAGTGAACATATACTGGTAGAATACATTTCCTTTTGAGTATAACTATTGAGGAAAATATTTTGACCAGAGAAATATCTTGCTCAGTATCTGAGAATTCATACTGAAAAGGAACATCATAATTATCATCCCTGTGACAATTGGTTGTCATGTAAAGAATTATATTAGAAATCGACGGAGCTTAAGCCATAAGGAGAACCAGCGGTTGTTACGCATTTAGGTAAAAATGCCAACAACTCTACTCTTCTTTACTCCTCCATAAATCTAATGTGAATATTTCAAAGACACAAGAAGAGATGGAGGAGGAGCTATAGACAAGAACAGAAAAAGAAATGCAGGCACAAGGCCTTTCCAGGCTCCCTGTGAAACTGGTCATGGGGAAGATGGCAGACGTAAAAGATCTCTTCCTCTTTGTCCTCTTCATACACCCAGTCAGGAGAGTTGGACCATTAAGGACAGCTTAGCCAACACAAAAGCTGTCTTCGTTCTAAAACATTGTCATTTCTACCCTCAAGTAGCGCAAGTTTTTGTGAGAAACACAAAGGCTTGAGTTGTCAGATACTCACATGCACGCACACATCTTTGTACCGCAGTGAATACTTACCCATGTTAGTTGTGTCCTGTGAATCTGCAGCTCACTGAACTCATGGGTGTTGCAATACAGGGTTAGGCTCCTCTCAGCCTCTGGTCCGAACATTTTCATCAACCAATCAACTCACAACCTTTTTCATGTTTTTTTCTATTTAAAGACAATGTATGTAATCAATATGTTTCTTACAAATTTATAGTAATATAATAAAACTATATTTTAATTATAATATTTTGGTGTCGTATCCTGTAGTATGTTCTTAGACCTCAGCTGATACCATGCACATTTGCCACCTCAATTTTTTCACTATACAGCATGTCTACAAATGACTGCAAAAGTGCTACAAATGTTGATTTGGGGATTACAAATTAATTTGAGTGAGTGGGTGAATTCAAAAATGCAGAATTTGCAAACATACAGATGGTTGACTTTTCTGTTAATTGGCACAGTGCTGCCTCTTGAAGGCCCTGCCTTCCTCCCAATGGCTGTCATGCTGTACATGTGGCCATACCTGTAGGTGAGACTGCTGGCTGAGAGACTGGACTCTGTGGTGGATTGGGATTTCAGACCATTTTCTGTTTACATGACCAGTTCAGTGACTTTGACCATGTCACTTCTCCCTGAATCTCAGGGTTCTTGTATGTAAGAACGGGAAGGTGGACGTTAAACTCTAGAACGTGACAAACTGAACCTGCAGTGAGCTAAGTGACACACAGACCCTTAAAGCATGCAGGAGAGGGAACCATGCACATATCCAAGACTGGCGAGGGCTTGCTTTGTTGGAGGAACCAGCTCAGGGCTAGTGTTGCTTCACGGGGGAAAAAAGCAGTTAATGATGGGGTATAGTTGTGGGGCCAGGTTCACAGGTAGGGCACATGGAAATGTGGAATTAACTCTAGGCCTTCCTCAAGTCGGGATGATTTTAATAGGTACACAAAAGATTTCTGTTTGTTTTCTAAAGAATGTTTGCCTGTGTGCTTTACATTGGGATCAGTTTCTCAACCTGCTAAAGCTTGGGTCATAAATCAAGACCTTTTTTCTTTCCTATATAGACTGAGTGCTATAAATTTCCCTCTAAATACGAGGGTAGTTACAGTTCATAAATTTTGATATACCTATATTTTAATTTTCAGTCAGTTCTACTAATTCACAGTTCTATTAATTTTCAGTCCGTTCTATTCAAGAGATTTAAATACTAGCAAAAAAATCCTTGTTGTTGTCTGGTGCTTTTCATTCTTGCGTTTTTCCCTTTGGAATTTCAGCTATCATTTTCCTTCTGATTCTTTTCTATAGTAAAGCTCTGCTGAAGCTCAATGTTTTTCAGCCTTTATATATTGGAAATATTTTTATTTCATCTTTGTTTTTCAAGTATGTTTCCCAGCTTCATTATTTTTTTCTGTTAACACTTTTAAAATGTTGTTCTAGAGGCTGGAGCGGTGATTAGGTGGTTACGGCGCTTGCCCGGCATGCACTAGTACACGGGTTCAAACCCCAGCACCCACATACACAACTAAGTGTCAGAGCAATGAAAGCCATGCGAAAAACTCAATAAAAATTGATTCACTCTCTCTCCACTGTCCTTCTCTCTTTAAAAATAAATAAATAAATAAATAATAAAAATAAAATAAAATGTTGTTTTAGCCAGGCACAATGGCACACACCTATAATCCCAGCTACTGGGGAGGCCAAGGCATCTGGAGTTACCTTGGAGCAGTACTAACGAGACCCCATCTTAAAACAAAACAAAACAAAAACAAAAAATGGCATTTGCTGTCTTCTGGCATGCATTTTGCAAACAAGAAATCTGTTATCCTTGTCTTTTTTCCTTGTATGGAAAATGTCTTTCTATACCTACCCCAACCTCTGATGGTATTTCAGATTTTCTGATTTTCACTGAACTGAGCAATTTGATTGTGATATCGTTGGTGAAATTTTCTCATGCTTGGTGCTCATTAAATGTCTTCATCTGTGGGTTTATATCTGTGGGAAATACTTCAGTCATTATTTCTTTAAATGGTTTTCTATGGGGCTGGAGAGGTGGCTCAGGGGTTACGGCACTTGCCTGGCATGCATGAGGATGCAGATTTGAACCCCAGCACCATGAACACAACGAAGTGTTGGAGCAAAAGCCACATGAAAAACTAAATAAAATTGATTCTCTCTCTCTCTCTCTCTCTGTCCCTGTCTTTTTCTTTAAAAAAAAAAAAAAAAAGCTATGTGGTGGGCAATGTATCCCAATTTGCAACTCCAGGGGCAGAAGTGCACATAGGTTTGTAGTAATCGGTGCTACCGTTCTCATGAAGTTCTCTCTACCACCTTGAGTTGTGTTGGGACACCTGTCTCAGGTCCTCTTTTACTAATTATGAGTCCTCACTTCAAACAACATGGAGGGTCTGCCTGGAATCAGAGTAAAAATCTACAAGAGCCACTTGGGGTTCACATGCTTAAGCTTATAAATAAAATTAGGTAAACATAAGTCATCAGATCTCAAATCTTTCTGTTCTGTGTGGTCAGCCATGGTTAGTTCTTGTGAAATAGCCCTCATTCCATAGGTGAAGAATCCCTTTACTCTTTCCGTGACTTTGGGCTCCAGTCATCTCTGGGATTTTATACTCAGATGCTAACTTTAGGGATTGGGGAAATGTTCTCCAAAGGTTCTCAAGGGTCCTGACATTTGGACTGCCCATGTTACGGACCCAGCCTTACCTGGACAGAAGGCTGTATTAGCCTTTGTTTTAGGATGTGTGCCCTGAGATTCCGCCTCTCCCCTCACCGTTCGCCTGTTTCCTCAACCAGACCTCTACACCCTTCTCAGTACCATCCTTTCAACTGTTTGTCTGAAATGTCCTCACAGAGCTCTTGAACCCCCCTTATTTAAATGGACACCATTCTCTCCCTACTTCTTTGTTCTTGACGCCTGAACCTCAGGCTGAACTCCAGCCATGTGTACCTTGAAGTTGTCTAAGTACAGCTCTACCTGTGAGTTTCAAAACTCAGAGAAACATTTGTTCAAGGGACCCAGCTACATAAAGAAAATGACTCAATACTTACTGTTTAGGGGACTACTGCCAGAAAGGGTATATTTGTCTTTTTACAGGATACCTAAGCAAGCAATGTACTCTTCTAACTCTGATTTATACGTGTTTAGTCTTCATAGCAAGAGTGCAGTCATTTTCTCAAAAAAAAAATCACAATAGTCATAAACACTCAGAATTTCCCATAATTCCTGGAAGAACAAAGTTAAACCTCTTCTGAATATTCCTCAGCTGGACACCATGATCTGACTCTTCGACATAACTCATGATGTAATGTATTGTCTTGCTTCGTAGATGTCAGCAAGAGGATCCGTTTCGTTCTCTTTTTTCATTTTCTTGTCTTAATTAAGATTTGCATTAATACATCAGGCTCTGGTGTTTATATAGCCTCAAAAACCCTAAGCAGGCCTAGAAGCTATGGAGAAAGATCCAAAGAGGACTATGTTGCTAACTGAAAAGGAAAAAGTATATCCATGCCTCAGCTCATTTTATTTACATCCTCATTCAGCCTCAAATCTGGCCAGAGCATTTTAGCTGCAGCCACAACCATAGACTCAGGAGTGGCTCAAGTTCCCTGAGCCAACCCAATAAGCATTCAGAACTTTGGCTAAGATTGTGGGGAAGGAGGGGCTTTTGGCCTGGGATTGATCAGCCAAGAGACCATCTTGCTTCTTTATGGAAAGATCTTTCTATGAACCAATCTTGGTGGAAAACAGAGCTGTGCTATGATAAGAGAATTTCATTAACATGATTAAAGCATATATGTGGTTTCCTGAATCCAGTAGTATCAGGGGACAACACTGAGGACGAATCATTGTGTGTCGGGTAGAATTCTCTCTCTTCCAGGTCACGTAAACTCTTCTCCAAATGGGTTCAATAAAAATGAAATTATTTATTGGTTCATGAAACATTATCACCATAAATCTCTTAAACTTATCATCTTTAACTTAAATTCTGTGTCCCTTGCGCAGCATCTTCCCAATGCCCCCCATTCCTGCTAATCATAATTTTACCCTATACTTCTGTGAGTTCAACTTTTATATATTCCTCATGAGTGATATAATGCAGCATTTGCCTTTTGTGGTTTATAATTATGTTATGCATTTTCTTTCCAGCTAAAATAAAAACAAGTGAAAAACCAATATTATAAAATACTGGTTTCTATATCTGTTCACCTATTTGCCAGAGATCTTCATTTCTTCATATGGCTTTGAGTTGCTCTCTTGTTTCCTTTCATCTCAATCTGAAGGACCTTACTTAGTATTTCTCAAGGGGAGATCTATTTGTAAAAATTATCCTCAGCTTTTGTTTAGTTGAGAATGTCCTTATTTTCAAAGGACAGTTCTGCTACATATAGAATTACTGATTGACAGTTTTTTCCTCACAACACATTTACATATGCCCTTACTTATTCAGCAGTAGTGAAGATTGAACTCAGGGTTGCTCTACCACTGAGCTACATCTTTAACCATTTTTTTATTTTTTTATTTTGATACAGGTTCTCACTATGTTGCCAAAGCTGGCCTTGAACTTGAGATCCTCCTGCTTTAGCCTCCCAAGTAGCTGGGATTGCTGGTGTTCACCACCACACCTAGATATAACATTTTAAATATATTCTACTCCTGCCTTCTGACCTACATGGTTTCTGCTGCAAAATGACCTAATAAGGAGCTGGAGCGGTGGCTCAGCAGTTACAGCACTTGCCTGGCATGCGCGAGTAAATGGGTTCAAAACCCCAGTGCCATCCATGTATACAACAAAGTAAGCAACAAAAGTCACATGAAAAACTAAAGTTGATTCTCTCTTTCTTCTCCACCCTCTCTCACTGTTCTCTCTTTTTAAAAAAATAACCTACTGATCTTACCAAGAATTCCTTGTAGGTGACAAGTCACCTTTGTTTTGCTCTTTTCATGATGTGCGCTTTGTAAGCTCAACACAGTGGTAATGCCAGTAGTCTCCAAACTTTGTGAGAGGTTGAAGCAGAAGGATCATTTGAGCAAAGGAGTTTGAAGCCAATAATCCCAGATATTTGGGAAGGTGAGGCAGGAGGATCAAAAGTTTGGGGGCTAGCCTTGGCAACTTCGCAAGACCCTATCTCAAAATAAAAATGGTTGGGGATTATAGCTCAGTACTAAAGTGCCCTTGGGTTTAGTCACCAATAACAAAATTGTTTTCTCTCTCTTTGTCTTTGGCATTCAGCATTTGATTTGGTCTTCATATGGGTCTCTGCAGGTTTATCTTACTTGGAGTTTATCAGATGTCTTTGATCTGTAGATTCATGTATTTCCTCAATTTTGGGAGATTTTCAGCAAACATTTTTTTTTTAAGAGAGGACAGAGAGAGAATCAATTTTTATTGAGTTTTTCACATGGCCTTCATTGCTCTGACACTTAGTTGTGTACGTGGGTGCTGGGATCTGAACCCGTGTACTTGAGCATGCAGGGCAAGCACTGTAACCGCCGACCCACCACTCCAGCCCCAGCAAACATTTCTTAAAATAATTTTTCTGTCCAGTGCTGTGAAGATATCTCCCAATTTTTTCCCCAAGAGCTTAGCTCTTACATTAAGGTAACTAATCCATTTTTGTTTGTTTTGATATATGGTGAGAGAGCAATGTCATTCTTTTACATGTGAATATCAAGTTTCTCAGCAACATTTCTTGATAACATTGTCCTTTCCCCTTCAATGCTGTTGGCATCTTTGTTGAAAATCAGTTGACTATGTATAGGAGAGTTATATATGGGTTCTCTATCTTATTGTTGGTTTATATGTCTATTCTTGTGCCAATACCAATAATGTTTTAATTACCATAGCTTTGTAGTAAGTTTTGAAGTCAGGTAATATGAATCCTTCAACTTTATTTTTTATCAATATTATTTTAGCTCTTTGATCCCCCTTGAAATTCCACACGAATTAAAGAGTTGGCTTTTCCATTTCAAGGGGGTGTAGGGATTCTTATAGGAATTGCATTAAACCTGTCTATATCCTTGCATAGTATTTACATTTTAACACATTGCATACTCCTATCCATGAACATGTGATGTCTTTCCACTTTTTTGGTTCCTTAAGGTATAAAGAGAGAGGGATAGTGAGAGAGAGAGAGAGAGAGAGAAAGAATTTTTATTTAGTTTTTCATGTGGCTTTCATTGCTCCGAGATTTCATTGTGTACGTGGTGCTGGGGTTCGAACTTGCTTACTCGCACACACCGGGCAAGTGCCGCAACTGCCGAGCCACTGCTCCAACCCCTATTCGTTTTCAACGTAGGGATTTATGCTATAAATTTCCCTCCTGGTAGATTGGTTTTTTTTTTTTCCATTAGTCTTTAAGTATTTTCTAGATTCATTTTGTGTATGAGCATATTAATTTCCACGTATGTGTGAGTTCTCTAGTTTTCTTTTTCTTATTAAATTTCATTTTTGTTTTTGTTTTCTGATATAGGGGATTGAACTCAGAGGTGTTCTACCACTAAACTGCATCCCCAGCTCTTTTTATTTTTTGTTTTGTCTCATTCACCAGGTTGCCTTGACTGGACTTGAGCTTGTGATCCCCCTGCATCAGCCTCCTGAGTAGCTGGGATTACAGGTGTGCACCACTGTGCCTGGCTTCTTATTAATTTCTAAGTTCATCCTGCTGTGGTCAGGGAAGTTGTTTTTTATGATATCTGTTCTTTTAAGTGTATTGAGATCTGTTTTATGTCATAGTGTATAGTCTATCCTGAAAAGCGTATCATGTACACTAGAGAAAAAATGTGTATTCTGACACTGGGTGCAGTGATCTGTATATGATGTTAGCATTTTGTAGCCTTTAGCATCTGAAATAACATGTCTATAAATATTTATGTTATCCATTGTAGGCAATAAAATGGGGAAATATGGGTACCTTACCGCTTAAGATGTGAAGTCCACTCGGTTTACAAGTCTCAGGACACTCTTACCTAGGGCCCTTCTGGGTGCTGCTTGGCCATTGCCTCAGAGAATGTGAAGGGCCTCCTTGCCTGGCCATGTTCAGGACAGAAAATTCATTACAGCCTGGTCATGATTCACATGTTCACATGACAGCCTGGGATAGGAGTGTGTGATTAGTTTGGATCTTAAATGTCCCCAAAAGCCCATGTGTTAAAGATGTGGTCCCCATGGTGGTGCCATTGGGAGGTGATGGAACCTTTGAGAGGTGGGGCATTGTGGGAGGTCCTGAGGCTATCAGGGGCATGCTCCAAAGGGCATTGTGGGACCCTAACACTTCCTTTTCCTCTCTTTGCTTCCTGGCCCTTGCCGCAATCACACACTTCTGCCATGATGTGCTGTGTAGCTGACCAATATGGATTCAAACCTCTACAGCTGGAAGCCAAAATAAACCCTTTCTAAGCTGTTTGTCTCAGGTGTTTTGTTATAGTGGCAGGAGGCTGAATAACACAGTGTTTCCTGTGGCCCAAATCAACATTGGCAGGGCTTCTGGCACCACAGGTAACCTTTCATTTGTAACATGGTGTGTCTGCTCACACTGTCAGTGGGAACCAAGTATTTCTGGGAAGAACAATGCTCGTTTTGCATCACTGTAACAATTTCCTGAGATAAATCAGCTTATTAAGAGGAAAGAATTTTTGGCTCACAGTTTCAGAGGCTTCCATCTGTTACAGTTTGAATGTGAGGTGTCCCCAAAAGCTCATGTGTGACAATGCAGGAAGGCTGAGGTGGAATGATTGGGTTATGAAAGCCTTAACTCAGTCAGTTAATGCCCTGGTAGGGTGTGGCTAAAAGAGGTGACTCTTTGGGGGCATGCCTTTTGGGTATATATTTTGCATCTGGCACGGAGTCTCTCTCTGCTCACTGGTGCCACACCTTCCACCACATGTTCAGCCATGCCTCCAGCCCCAAGGAATGGAGCCAGACTTCCATGAACTAAGACCTCTGAAACCATGAGCCTCAAATAAACTTTTCCTCCTAAAGTTGTCAGATCTTTTAGTCATAGCAGCAGAAAAAGAAAAAAGAAAAAGCTGCTGACAGAAAAAAAAGCTAACAAATTGGTACCAGGAGTGGGGTTATTACTGTAACTAATCTGGCTGTGTGGTTCAGAAGCTTTTGGAACTTTTTGGAATTTGTGGGAGGAATTTTTACATGTTTAGCAGCACAAGCTGGAAGTGTTTGATTGTTGTAAACAAAGCCTAATGGGAGGTTCTAGCAGGAGCTCGAAGGTCAGAGTATCTATAGGACTGTGTTAAATAAGACATGGCTGAAGCATTTCAGGGGAAAAGGAGGACTCTGCTGGAAATTGGTCTAGAGGCCATTAGTGTTATAGTCTGGCTAAGAAGTTGTCTGCATTTTGCCCATATCCAAAGACTTTCTCTGAGTTTGAATTCAAAGGCAATGTGCTTCTTAATCTGACAGAATAAATTTCCAAGGAGTGTAGTATTTGGACAGTGGCATGGGTATTGCTGGCAGTTTTTAGCCAAGTTTATGGTGTTAGTCAAGACCAGAAAGCACAGCAGGATTTGAAAACTTGAACTTGAAAGGTGGGAGTAAAAGTTGAGGCAAGGAAGTAGCTGTTGAAGAAGTGCTAAGGAGTTTTCCTAGAGGCAAGGGGAAGATGGCTGGAGGGCATCTCAGGAATTGTCAAGACCACACTCATCTCGGCCTCATGGGAGTAAGTAAAAATTCCTCTGAGAAGAGATCAATAGGGCACCCTGCTTGCACGAGGGGCCCTAGGAAGGTTTTTCAATGTGCTCACTCAGAAGACCCTGAGGCTGTGGTCCCTGGAGTCTTGGCCACTGCTCAAGATGGCGGCAGGCTTTGGTGGCAACCACGTAGTGCTGGTTCTGCAGGATTGCAGGATGCTAGTTAGGGGATCATGGAGGCTACCACAGAAATTTCTTTTTTTTTTTTTTTTTAAGAGAGAAGGACAGTGAGAGAGGGAGAGAAGGTGACAGAATCAATTTTATTGAGTTTTTCACATGGCTTTCATTGCTCTGACACTTAGCTGTGTACGTGGAGCTGCAGTTTGAACTCGTGTACTTGCGCATGTCAGGCAAGCGCCCTAATCACCGAGCCACTGCTCCATCCCCTACCACAGAGATTTCAAGGAAGGCCTGGGAGGCCAGGGAAAGTGCCTGGGGGTCAGAGTCCCTGTGGGCAGACCCTGAGTAGGTGATGCATGGAAATGTGAGGAAGAAGTGGAAGCTGCAATGGAGACTCCTAAGATTAAGAAATACCAGTACTGTGGCTCATTGGCTGAGGAAAGCTTCAGGAATTGAACACAGACAAGCCAACAGAGAAGCCATGTGAACTGCAACAGCAAGGCCATAGGGGTGGAGCTACACAGCCTTTTTATTTTTTATTATTTTTTTTTAAAGAGAGAGGGACAGTGAGAGAGAAAGAGACAATTTTTATTTAGTTTTTCATGTGGTTTCATTACTCCAAGATTTCATTGTGTACGTGGTGCTGGGGTTTGAACTCGCATACTCACCCATGCCGGGCAAGCACCATAGCCACTGAGCTCCAGCCCCTACACAAGCCTTTTGTAGAGAACAATATGATGCCACATGCTCCAGATGCCAGACATGGAACTATAGGATTTGTTTGTCCAGCTGGATTTTGGACTTGTTTTAGTCCCATCCATTCTTTGTATGCCCCTATTTTTCTGAATGGAAATATTTACTATGTGCCTTTATATGTTAGACATATGTAACCTGATTTGTTTTTTACAGGAGCTCACAATATAAGTTTGCCTTGAGTCTCAGTGGAGTCTTTGGACTTGAACTTTTGAGCAATCTTGGAACTGTTAAGACTATGGGGACTCCCGAAAATAGACTAAATATATTTTGCACTGTCAGATTGTGAGGAGCTTTTAGGGGCAGGGGTGAAATGATTTAAATGTGAGGTGTCCCCCAAAAGCTCCCATTTGACAATCCAGGAAGGCTGATATGAAATGATTGGGTAATGAGAGCCTTAACTCAATTAGCAAGTTAATCCCCCCCTACGGATTAACTGGTAACTATAGGCTGTAGGGAGTGGCTGGAGGAGGTGGCTCACTGTGGGTGTGCCTTTAGGGTATACATTTTGTATCTGGCACGGAGTGTCTCTCTGCTCACTGGAGCCATGCCTTCCACCATGAGGAATGGTGCCAGCCTTCCATGGACTAAGACCTCTGAAACTGTGAGCCCCCAAATAAACTTCTAAAATTGTTCCTGCCAGTTCTTTTAGTCACAGCAGTGAAAAGCTACTAGAACATCATCCATGATTGTTTGGGCCCATTTCTGTGAGTCTGGAGAGGCAGCACATCATGGCAGAAGCACATGATAAAGGAAGCTGCTCACTCACCTCCTGGCAACTTGTAAGCAAAGGGAAAGGAAAAGGAGGCCCTGGTCCCAAAATCCCTTCCAAGGGTTCATCCCCATGACCTCACTTCCTTCCTCTAGGCCCCATCTCCTAAAGGTTTCCACCTCCCAATAGTGCTGCAGGCTGGGGACAAAGCCTTCAACACATGGGCTTCGGGGGAACATTCAAAATCCAAACTGAGCAGACAGTAAAGAAGATGGAACCCACCTCCACTACTTTGTAAGGCCTGAAGTCACTGAGGGACAGTTATTATTTCAGTATTTTTCACTTAACCCTAATCTCCTCTGACCTAGATTCCATTAACATTATTGCTTTACAGAAAAGGAACCTGAGGCTCACAATGCTTAACTTTTCAAAGCCTCACAACTCTTAGCAGAGATTCATACCCTGTGAGCTGAACGCTACAGTTACTTCATCACCATTCCTACTCAGTGCAGTAGGGAAACCTGGGGTGTCAGGCTCCTCTGTGCATCTTGAATAGGTCTGTCAACTTAGCCTATGAAAACTTAAATGCTAACAAAATGTGTAATGGCCCAAGGCCACTTTGTAGGATGACATTATCCCCCTTAAAGTACCTGCCTGAACAACTCAAGGCTGTCCAAAGAATCTGTCGTATGTGCCAACGTTTGAAGGTAAGGCCTCTGTCTGCCAGGCTCTGTGGGAGGGTAAGAACCTAACTCTGTGAAGTGCCACTTAACAAACCCAGGCAGGTTTCATATGGACCAACCCCTTCTGTCCTCTGTGAGATTTTTCTCTTCCCTAACTCTAGAGCCCTGCTTACCCCCCCCCCATTGCCTCACTCTCTCTTTAAATGCCCATTCACCTTTGTTGAATCAAAGTTGAGTTCAGTGCATGCTGGATTCTTACTCCTCCTCTAACAGTTGCTATCAATTAAAATCTGTTCTCATCAACATCGGTTGTGTTTGTCTCTGACACATCTAAAGTGAACTTTGCAAGGTGGTAATAAGTGGGGCACGGGAGCCATTCTAAACAGGAGATGCACGGCCAAATGAAACTTTTTTGTTGATTTATTTTGTTCACTGGGGCACGAGGGTCTGTGTGGTTGACAAGAGAAACCTTGATCTTCAGAGATGCATCTCCAGGAAGGTAATGTCCAAATTCAGCCTGCTCTCCAAGAGGTTTAACTCTAGGGAACCTGCCAGAACCACCTGAGTCTCAGGTCACTGTTAACGTGGAGATGATTACAGCTTCGATCTTATAGAGCATAGGAAGATTACTAAAAGGAAAAACACCACACAACCTACCTGTGCCAAGCACTACAATGTGTATGAACATTTTCTCCTTCTCATACCACCTGGTAAAATGGGAATTATTTTTGTTTCAATGCAGAAATCAAGGGGAATAAAGGGGGGACTTCCTCAAGGTTATAGTGGGCAAGTATCAGAATCAGTAGCCCAAACTGCAGCACAGGTCCAGAGCTGGGAACATCTGGCTGCACGCTGCCTAGAAAGCCCCCGGCACAGTGACCCATGAGGTTCCGTGGTTGTTAACACTGCTGTATTTTTATTGTAATTTTCCTGTTCATCTTTAACGCCAGGACACTCACATTCTGCACCTCGTAGGCCCATGGCCTTGTCATTGTTTTCTTTCATCAGTGACTTCCCTGCATAACGTTTTTTCTCCAATGCAACTGCGACCAGATTGAAGAGTGCGTCACTCCCCGCAGAGCCCAGCACAGAGCTAAGATCCCAGAAAGTGATCTGTGGTATGTGCCTTGATTTTTTCCTAGATCTTTACTACTGGCTGGGCAACAGGCTATAATCACATCTGACTCACCCAAGCCTAACAACGTGACTTCGACTTGCCGGACGTGAGTGATCTTCAGTCATGTGGCTGTAACCTTCATTAGGAAGAGGGCAGCTGCATGTGGCCTAGAAGACCCCACAGCAGGATGATGCTAAGGACTTGTAGGCCTCAGGCCTCACAACGTGAAGCCTTCCCTCTTCTCCCTGCAGGGACCTGAAACCTTTGTTCTTCTCTTGATGCGAATCTGTAGCATACCCTCTTCCCACAGCCCTGCTGCACTTGTCTCACCTCCTCCCCGGTCTCTTTGTGTCCTTAGATTATTTTGGGCAAGAAAAATGTCACCGCTCAAAAAGGAGGATTCATTAGAGATGTTTCATAAAGTCTCTCCCCACAAAAAGTGAAACAGTAAGTAGAAGAGTGACCAGTGATTCTAGATGTGACATTTGAGAATGATGAAGTAGCTATGCGAAAGTAACTAAATCGATAGCTATATGTACTGTTTTTGAGGTACCCTTTTTGTATTTTACACCAATTATTTAATCTTCATAATAACTCAGTGTTATTACCATTTTACAGATGGAAAAACAAAGCTGGACACACTGGAATAATCTGTCCAGCGTCACACAAAGCCAGTAAACATGCAACCTGGACTAAGACCCAGGTAGTCCACAGCTTGTGCTCCTCCCATCCAGCACAGAGCCTCCAGCTCTCGGAGGGTATGGTGTCTTATTTATCTAGCCCACAGCAGATGTTCAAGAATGGTTAACAGACCTGAGAAAGCAATATGATTCTGTCAGGGACAGCAAAGCATTATGACCTCAGCTCAAGCTTTAATCATAAGGTAACATCCTTCCATTGCCTTTCTAAAACCCTATCTCTTTTTAAAAACTTGACCCATCATCCCCCTAGTTTGAGTCATTATGAAGACACTTTAACTCAAGAACTGTAAACATTATCATGTGTGCTCATGCTTATTAAATGCCAACAAAATGGTATAAAATTATGTGTAATGAAAGCAAAATAAAATGTAGGGATCTAATGATCATAGACCTACTTCATCTTTGCAGCACCAATTGCTTGGGACAACAGAGGAAAGACACAAAATGAGAGAAAGACTACTTCCATTATCCAAATGATATCTATTTATATGTCCTATATATGTACGTTTACATAGCAGCAAGTCCATCCATGATTACAGCTATTCTATTTCTTTATAAGCACCACGTACACAAGGAAAGCCACCTGAAAACCTCAAGTTGTTTCTCTCTCTCTCTTAAAAATAAATAAAGCCCACAAGCAGACTGTAAATTTTCTTCACCAAAATAATGATATTCTTAGCACAGAGACCAGGCCATTTTTCCCTAGGTTTGCCAGTTTCCTAGTCAAGTTATAGTATGGCTAAAATTAGCTTTAAGAAGTATCAAAAGCTGGGTGCAGTGGCACACAGCTGTAACCCAGTGACTTGGGAGGCTGAGGCAAGAGGATCACAAGTTCAAAGCCAGCCTCAGCCTTGAAGTGTCAGAGAAGCAAAGGCCAGATGAAAACAAACAAAATTGATTCTTTCTCTCTCCTTCTCTCTTAAAAGAAAATATATTATTCTTAGTTTAGTAAATTAGAAATCTGTAAACATGTTTTTCTTCTAATTAATACACATCTACATATTTTTGTCCTACTAAGAACACATCTTGCAAGCATTTCCTGCTTGAGCCTAATAAAATGCAGAGGAGCTGGGGAGAAATCAGGCTGCCTCCAGTCTCCTCAGTCTCCCCCATAGGAAATCTCAACTAGACTCCGAGTCTTGTCAATGTCTGTGGGACTGAACACTGGCTGGTGAGCATTCGTGGTGAGTGAATACAGTGAGCAATTCGCAGCAGTGAGGTCATGAGTAGCTTAGTGAGTCCCTGTCTCAAAATAAAATATAAAAAAGGTTGGGGATGTGGCTCAGTGGTAAGTGCCCCTGGGTTTAATCCCTAGTACAAAAAAAAAAAAAGTAACATAAAAATGCTGCAACAAATAGAGCCACAGTGAAGATTCCTTATATAAAAAAATGATTTTATTAGAGACTAAAAATTTTATTAACACCAACTCTTCTTTTGCAGCTTTGATTTTCAACGTAACATTTACTGCATCCGCTGGATGACTATCCTCATATGCCCATTAGCTGAAAAGAATTTTTACATACGTCTCAAACTGCAAGCTACTGCTATGAGATGCACATTTGTGATATGCTTGTCTGCTCTCCTGAAGGACTGTTTACAAATAGTATTACTGCAAAGAAAGATTTACATATAACTCCTGCATCCTTCAAGCTGTTCTATGATTAACCTCCTGATGTCTAGCAAGTTAACCCTTAGCAAATACATTTCGTTACTACATTTCTCTCCAGTATGAGTTCTTTGATATAGGATGAGGGATGCGCTGAAATGAAGCACTTCTCACAATTTCTAAATTTTCTGTATTCCTACAAGCTCTTCTCCCATATGAATTTTTAAGAAATTCATACTTCCCAGCCTTTCCCGTATCTGCTACATGTATAGTTTTTTCTTGTGTGGGTTTACTTATGTCAACTAAGGGATTAATACTGATGAAGGCCTTCCCACATTTGTTATCTTCATATGGTTTCTACAGTATGAACTCTGATAAAGGCTGCATCACGGGGTTGGAACGGTGGCCAAGCGGTTATGGAGCTTGACTGGCATAGGAGAGGATGCAGGTTTGAACCCCAGCACCATATACACAATGAAGTGTCAGAGCAATGAAAACCAGATGAAAAACTAAAACTGATTCTCTCTCTCTCTGTCCCTCTATTAAAAAAAATAAAGGTTGCATCATTACTAAAGTTCTTCCCACACATACTACATTTCTTAGGATTTTGCCTGAAATTATTATGACAAAGGCTGCTTCATATAGTATCTCGCTTGTATGATTCCTTACATATATAGTGATTCATGTGGTCTAAAGACTTTCCCATATCCACTATATTACTGGGTTTCTCTCCATTATGTGTTCTCCGATGGGCAGTAAGATTTGAACCTTTGCTAAAAGCTTTTCCACATTCATTACATTTATATGGCTTTTCTCCAGTATGAATTCTCTGATGTACAGTAAGGTTTGAACTACAGCTGAAGGTCTTCCCACATTTAATACACTCATAAGGCTTCTCTCCAGTGTGAATTCTGTGGTGCTGAAGCAGGGATGACCTGTGACTGAAGGCTTTCCCACATATACTGCATTCATAAGGTTTCAATCTAATGTGATTTCTCAAATGCATATTCAGTGACTCAGGCTGGCTGAAGGATTTCCTACATTTCTGACATTCGAAGGGTTTTTCTTCAGTATGAATACTCTGATGTTGAGCAAGAAATGAAAGGCTACTAAAGACTTTCAGACATTTATCACATTCATATCGTTTCTCTATAGTATGAATTCTTTGATGTCGAGTAAGGTGTGAGCTACAGCAAAAAGCTTTCCCACATTTACTACAGTTATAAGGTTTCTCTCCAGTATGAATTTTCTGATGGTGAATAAGAGATGACCTATGAATGAAGGCCTTCCCACATATCTGGCACTCATAAAGTTTTTCTTGAGTATGAATCCTCAGATGTTCGATGAGATGTGAAACACGACTGAAAGACTTTCCACAGTTCATACACTCATATGGTTTCTCTCCAGTGTGAGTGCTCTGATGATTGGTAAGCGAGGAAACGTGACTAAAGGCCTTCCCACATTCCACACATTTGTAAGGCTTCTCTCCACTATGGCTTATTTGATGTCGAGTAAGGGATGAGCCATGGCTAAAAGTTTTCCCACATTCACGACAATGATAGGGTTTCTCTCCTGTGTGAATTCTCCAGTGGCGATTAAGGATTGATTGCTTGCCGAAGGCTTTCCCACATTCACTGCATGTGTAGATCTTCTCTCTATTATAAGTCTGGTGAAGGATATGAGATTTGCTCTGGCTAAAAGCTGCCACACTTTCATTAGAATTCTGAACTTTCTTTCCGCCACTGATTTTCTCATTTTTTATAGCTGACTTTTTTGGTAAGCTCTTCTTCAACATATCATGTTTATGTGATGTTGCTTCAGCAGAAGTTCTCTTTGGTTCAGAAGGAGCAGGCTTTAAACTGAAGATTCTTCTGATCGTACTGTATTTGTGAACACTTTCCCCAGAGGGGCTTTCCCTAAAGGTAGGGGTCACTGGTCTGAAATGTTTTCCCTGATGGCCATGCTTCCCCTCCAACTTCTCTATATGTTTCCCATCCTTGTTAAAATCTGAAAATTCACAATGCTGTTTCCTGTTTTTCTCTATTATTTCTGTTTGGGGTGAATCTTCATCATAAATATCCTTTGCTGAGAATTCCTTGTTTCCCCATCTTGATTCCCAATCTGAAATACATCAAGAAAGCAAAGCAATGCTTTTTCTGTACTTCTTGAGAAGAAACTTCTAGGGTGTAAAGAGGAGAATCAGATAAGAAGCAAAGCCTCTAGAAGACACACAGCTCTAATAGTTGATGTATTTCAATGACTTCTGAGCAACACTCTTGTCTAGTAAGGCACAGGGAATACAGACAGCTCACAGAAGCGCGTACACAGTGTGATAAAGGAAACTGGTAAAATACAGACAACCACTATTCGGAAAAAAAAAAAAGCAGCTATCAGGAAGCAAATGTAGAGGGCATTCTGTGTTTAAGCCATTGTGCTTATATTCATATAAAAGATCACATCCTATTTTACAGCCTCTTCAGCAACCTTCAGTTAATCCCAACTTGCTGCCAGATTAACGTGCTTAAAATGCAGAATTATTGTACATTACACTGAACAGTTACAATGACAACAAAATATATCTGTATGTTCCTTATTGGTAACAAAGATTTAGGTTTTCTGAATTTATGTAGTATCTGTGTGAAATCATGGTAACTTATTGGAAATTAGAAAATGTTATTCTTACAAATGTATTCTAATATATTTCTTACTTCTGTTAGGAAACTCAGCTTTAAAGACAAAGTGATTTTTCACCTAATTGATTTTCTTAGCTTAAGCTATCAGTAAGTTCATTTCCTTAAATAGACTCAAGAAAAAATAATTTGTCTTATTGTGTTATGAATAAAATAGGAATTTGAATTATTATAATGGCAAAACCCTCTACCACTCATTGGATGGTATAAGTAACAGAGACAGAATAATCTGAGATGGTAAAGTGATTGTTTTGAAACCTAAGCTAAGGATACCTCAATTTTATTTATCCCTACAATGCCTCCATACTCACACACCCAACAAACATCTTTAACAGAGACCTCCTTTGCCTGAGGCACCTGACTTACCTAGAAACATGCCTTCTGACAGTTTTTTCTCCACCATCCAGGGTTCTTTTCCATCCTCCAATAAAGTGATCACATAAGGCTTAGTTATGGAAAGACCTGCTGACAGGAAGGGAAAGGTTGAGAGATGCTCACTGAAATGAGAAGATAAGCTTCAGGTAGGCACCAAAGAGCTGCATATTCCCTTGGGAACATGGTACAGAAATTCAGCCATTTAATTAGAAGGATCTTCAGAAATTCAGAATGGCACAACAAAGATCTCCCTACTGCAGTGGAGAGGGAGATCTCCTTACCTAGAGAGACCAGATTCTCATAATTCTGCACCATCACATCCTTGTATAAATCCCTCTGTGCGGAATCTAACCATTCCCATTCTTCATGAGAGAAGTCTATAGCCACATCACTAAACGTCACCTGAAACAGCAAAGATTTAGTTTCAACCACAGCCCAGGCCTCTACTAACACTGTACATGGGGTAAAATTATCCTGTCTATGGAAGAACGCAAACAAGATTCAGGACTTATGACAGTGATCAGGTACTCGATCTCAGTTACATGATAACTGGATAATTATGTGCAGGGCATTGTCGTAAAACAACAGTGAGAGACACATCAGAGTTGATTTCATCAAAGAATAAAATTACGCAAGTTTTTTTAAATCAGCATTCAGCATTTCACAATATATATTAAAATATTAGGTCTTGTACACTTTAAGTGCTATGTAAGTGGTGAAAAACTGGCCAAAACAGTTTCTCTCACAAGGGATTCTCAGGATGATTCACTAAAGCTCAAGGAAAAAAAGAATGATCCAATGGATGCAGAAAAAAAGACATCTTTCTATTAAAAACTGATAAAAATACACTGCTATGGTTTGAACTTGACCCCAAAAGGCATATGCTACAAGTTTAACTGCCATTGTAACAATATTAAGAGTTGAGACCTTGAAGAGGTGATTATGTCACCAGGGCCCTGCCCTCATACATGGACGACTGTTACGGAGGGAGGCAGCTCATTACAAAAGGATGAGTTCTACACCCTGTTTCTTTGTCCTTCTGCCACCGGCTGATATAGCAAGAAGGCCTTTGCCAGATGCCAGCCCTTTAATTTTAGACATCTTAGCTGCCAGAACCATGAGAAATAAATTTCTATTATTCATAAATCAGTCTGTGATACTCTGCATAGCAGCACAAACGGACTAAGATGTATACATAAGTAATTTATGAACAAAAAATGAAAGTGTATTTATGGTGCATACCTACACTCTGTATTGACAGCCATCAGAAATTAGAATAATTTGAGATCCCTGGGTGAGAAGACTGAAGAATGGCTTCATACCATAGGTAGTACTTGAATAGGCTTTTTTTTATATTTAATTTTTATTCGATAAACATGGTCTTACAATTAGGAGGGGTTCATTGTCAAACAATCAAGATTGAATAGGTTCTTAAAAGAAAGGTGAAAAAAATAAAAGGAGGGGCTGAAGTGGTGGCTCAGCGATTTCAGGGCTTGCCTGGCAAGCACGAGGACCTGGGTTCAAACCCCAGCACCATGTACACAACTAAGTGTTGGAGCAACAAAAGCCATGTGAAAAAACTAAATAAAGTTATTTCTCTCTTTCATCTGTCTCTCTCACTGTCCCTTTCTCTAAAAAAATAAAAAATAAAAAATAAAAAAAATAAAAGGAAGGACATATGTCAAGGAAATGAGCATAATAAAGAAATGCTCATTGGTATTTTTAGAAATTTCTTCTCAATAGTACTCATTCACAGTATTATTTAAAATAGCAAAACTTCAGAAAAAGCTTAAGTGTTCAATAATATATTATTGGTTAGTCAAATTATAACACATGCATTTCAAATGACACTATTACTATCTTTCATTTATGAAATAGACACAGCTTTACAGCGGTACATTTTTCATTCCAAGAGTGGGTGATTCAATATTCTAGTAGGGTGTTCTATATGTATGTTCACCAGTGACACTGATATTTGGTTTTAAAGGGAGAATTTACCCTTGACAAGTGTCAAGAAAATAATTAAAAATCAAATCTGCCAATGCAGAAGATCTTCTCCACAAATATAGAAAAGAAAGAAAACAGTTTCATTATTGAATAAGCAGTAAATCAAAAGGATGCAGTTCACAGGCATTCCACAAAGGAGACTGCAAAGACAAAAAGAAATCTCACCTTTCACAGGGCAGGCAGGTACTACCCATTATATGCATGTTTCCAAACAAATGATAACTTGTCCTCAACTAAGAGGACTTAACAAAACAACACGCTACCTTATAGTTCATCCTAAATTCACCTGACAATTAAGAGTGGCCATGGGTTAATTTAGTGCATTTAGCCCAAAGAAACATAAAATTTCTCAGATCTTAATGACAGGCAGGTCTTTACAACTTGGAGCCAATACCTAGGCTAAATACTCCCATGTACAGCAAAGAGAGACATTAACTTCCTTAAAGTCTGCATTTCTAAAAGATGCCAGCAGGACTTTTAAGACTAGCCAAGCTGCCAAGAGGCTTATTTAACTTTTAAAGAGATTTACATATTCCTCAAGGGACATGGAAAGGTTTTACAATTAGATTTTTCATTATAAATTCCCTTTTGGCATTAGAGAAAATTCTTTCCTTTTGTATATTTTTTTTAAAACCTGTGTTCACATTTACCTAGATACTAAGGCTTAAGTCTTATATGAACTAAACATTTTCTATTTTTTCTACTTTCCACAATAGCTTTTAAATTATTAGCATTTACAAATCTAATCTGAGAAACCTAATAGAAAATTCAACACTCTAATAAATGCATAAAACAATTCATTTTATTCCACAAACACTAAGATATTTCACATTTTATTTTGAACACATATTAATGTCACTATATTGTTCAATGAAAATTCACATAATCTCAACAACAGATATTTTCTCTTCTTTATTTACTACAGTGTTTCTCAACCTTGACACTACTGACATTTTGAGCTGGATAATTCTTTGTTATGGGGAACTATCCTGTGCATTAGAGGACATTTAACTGCTTCCCTGGCCTCTACCCACTAGACGCCAGTAGCAATACCATCTCACCCCCATCCTGTCTGTGACAACTGAAGAAAAAAAAAAAGTCTAAGCAATGTTTCCTATGGGTGGAGCCAGAGGGGGCAAAATCACCCCTGTTTGAGAACCACCACTTTAGAAACATGTGTAGTTCCTTGGAAGATTCTCTAAGGCCTCTCCACCCACACTCAAGTTGTTTTCTCAGTTCAGCATAGCTTCACTTCTGCAGGGGGTTACATGATGTGTGCGTGTATGGAAGGGAAACAATAAACCCCTTCAATATAACTATAATGAAAAACAAAATCTTGTTAAAAAACAAACAAACAAACAAACTTCTACAGATCCTCCCTGGTGCTATAAGCCACGGCAACCCAACTGTATCCCTTCTTCCCCCTTCATTGCCTGGGCAGCCTGGGTGTGCACTATCTTTGTCCTTGAAAGAACTCAGGATATTGGCCTGAGGATTTATCTTAATACCTCATGCTTTCTTATTTTTCTTCCAATCCTGCAATGCTCAGTACATTAGCCACTCAAGTTTGGCTATAGAAATTAAGTTTAAAAATTACACGTGTCACAGGAGGCTGGTGGCTGCTACACTAGACAACACACATACAGAACATTTCTACCAATGCAGAAAGTTCTTAGTACAATACCACATCAGGAAGTCCTGCATGTCAGTGTACACTCAAACTGATGTGCAGTTTTTCATAACAGACACTTTATAATTGTTTAGGAAGATAAATCAATGAATGACTTTGGCACTCATTCATTTCCTTGTTAAGAAAAAAATAATTAAGGGGTTGGGGATTTAGTTCAGTGGCAGAGCATTTCCCCAGCATGCACAAGGCCCTGAGTTCAGTTGTTGGCCCTGGGGGTAAAAAAAGAAGAAAGAAAAAAATAAGAATGTTCCACTCTTCGTGTGGAAGAGTGCTTGCCTAGTGTGCATGAGTCCCTGGGTTTCATTCCCAATACCACCCCCCAAAAAAGAAAAATAGTTCTTTCCAATTATAATCATCTAATTTTCTCAAAACTTCACCTTCCACCCCATAACTTTTTTTTTTTTTGAGAGAGCGAGTGAGAGAGAGACAGGGAGAAAGAGAGAATCAATTTTATTTAGTTTTCATATGGCCTTCATTACTCTGACACTTCATTGTGTACGTGGTGCTGGGGTTCAATTCCGCATCCATGTGCATGCCAGGCAAGTGCTTTTAACGCTGAGCCACGGCTCCAAAACCCTCCACCCCATAACTCTGCCCCACCAACTTTTTTTTTTTGGTTACTCATTTTATTCACTCAACAAATATTTACTAAGCATCTCCTCTATGCCAGGTAATACTCTGGATACTGAAAAACTTAACAGTCAACAAAAAAGAAAAAGTATTCCTTCCGCAGGAGATAAATGATGAGCAGATGCGTACACCACATATATATTATGTAACTAGTGAGTGAGAATAGCTGTGGAAACAAAGCCTTGGACAAGGCAGAAGTGACAGGCCAGGGAAGGTGCCACACTTTTAAATAGATATTCAGAGAAGTTTTCCTGAGCAAAATGGTAATGCAGGGGCTGGAGCAGTGGCTCAGCAGAGCAAAGGCTCTGCCCCGCATGCACAAGGACCTGGGTTTGAATCCCAGCACCACATACACAACTGTCTGTCTTAAGAACAGAAATTAAATGAAAAAAAAAATAAAATTTATTTCTTTTCTTTCCCTCTTTAAAAAAAAAAAGTAGTAACGCATACCTGGGGGAAAAATATTCCAAGAAGATAGAACAGCAACTTCTAAGGCCTACAGGTACTCATTAGGACAAGAAGACAGAGAAGAAGGTGGGACCAGAAATATAATAGCCCAATGGCACAAATTTCATCATTGTAAAACTGACTTTTATTCTGCATTAGGGCCACTGAAAATTTTGAAGTTGAGGAATGACAGAAATTTACAAAATAAGAGGATCCACTCACTGTGACAATCCTATTGAGAAAAGACTAAAGACGGTTAAGGGCAGAGGCAAGGAATCTAGCTAGAAGACACCTGCAATAATCCAGGCTGATTCGGCCAAAGTGGCAGTGTTGGTAGCAATGGTGGGGTAACTAGGTCAGATTTAAATATATTGTTTATCATGGGGAACCTTGCCTAGGATACCTGGAGAGGTAGGGAGGGGGACAGGAAGTGGGGAGAGATTAGGAAGGATATCTAGGAGACTGGAGGGAGGGAGAATGGGGGAATCAACTCAGAGGGAGATCGCTGACCTTCACAAGAAGTCCATTTAACACAGGGATTCTTTTGGGGGAAACATAGAACCATGGGGAACTCAAGGGGAGCAACCATGACATGGCATCAGCCTTGGCTAACTATGTAAATATACATTTGTTCTTGATTGTTTGATAATGATTCCTCCTCAATTGTAAGTCCATATTCAACTAATAAAAAATTATTTCATAATAAATTCTGGGTTTTCAACTTCAAAAAAATAGATATAATGTTTATGTTTTAGTTCCAATCAGAGCATCTGAATGTAATAAGAGAAAAGAATCAAGGACAACTCCAGACATCTCTTGAATTAAGCAACATGACACAGCTCCAACGACCATAAAGCACACAACCTAAAACGCCAAATGTGCACTCTGAATTGTGACTTTGCATTTTTGACTAAGGACTTAGAAGCACGGAGAGAGGAAAGCACTTTGGGGCTCTCCTGTGGGCTCCATCCTTTCCTATAACGAAAGGAACCACAAACCCAATCCCTAAACGGACCATGTTAAGTGGGAGCTGGCAAAAGCCGCAGGGCGAACACCGGAGAGCGAGGATGCGAGAGTGGAACGATTTGGGAACACGCTTACCTGAGACATCACAGGTCCCAACAGCGCACACAGCTCTTTTCCTAGCCTCTTGGTCGTGTCCTGAGAAGCACAGCAAGGGCAGGGGCGGGAAATCAGGCTTTTCTTGCAGCTCTGTGAACACCATAACGGAAGGGCACACTCAGGCTCCAGCCTCTCCCGGGCACGAACAGGGTCCCCAGGTGCCCCCGGGGAGGAAAGTCGACTATTCCGTACCCGGCAGCTCCCCAGGCAGTCGGTGAAGCGGAATGTCACCGTGTCCCACCCTCACCGCTGCGTGCGCAAGGCACCTCCATCATCACTTTCTGCACACTAACAAACTCGGGGACAAGAAAACAGGAAGGCATCGGGGTCGCGACCGAAAAACCGTGAACGACCGTAGAAGGCGTCGGTCCTGAGCACGCACTGCACGCAACGCGCCCGTTCGGTTTCGCGACAGCGCCTGGGTCCTGAGCGCCGCCCCCGCCCGGTCTTCACAGAGCAGGGCGCGGAGGCCGGGTAAAGCCAAGGCCGCACTCAGGTCACCGCGCCGGGAAGACCCAGCCGTCCGCAAGTTCCAGGGGTCGTGCGCGGCGCCGGGGTCCGCTAGCCGGAGCCGCCGGCCGCCCTCCCGCGACCCGCACCCCGCGGGAACCCTCGGCGGCAACTCACCGGAGCCGAAGCCCCAGGCGTCCCGAGCCGGCACCTCCGCGTCCCCGACGCGCGGGACACTGGTGAGCGGGCAACGGCCGCCGCCTCGAGGGCACAGCCTGCCCAGACTCCCAGCCGAGACAGTGCCGCGGGACAAGCCACGAGCTACCGCCGCAGTCCAGCGGCCGGTCCCCGACGCCTCCGCTCCGGAACAGAAGTTCACGGCACGGGGATCCACGGACCTCCGGAAACCCACACTTCCCGGGAGTCTCTGCGGCTCTGGCGCGCCGCGAGGAAAACGGTCTCGGCTTTCTAAGAAACCCCGCTTGGAGATGTCCCAGTGCCAGCCAAAAATAACACGCACCCAACGTGAGGGTCGCACACAGCGCGTTCTGGTGCAGTATCCTGCCCAGAAACAAAAGCGACCCTCCTTGTATTAGAAGTAGAGTGGCGTTCAGATCTCGGAACTACACTTCCCAGAAAGACCTGCGGCAGCGCCAACGTCTTCCGGGTCATTAGTGAACGCGCCAACACGTTCTCTTCCGGGGTGACGGCGTTCCGTGCTGGTGCCCCATGAGCACTGGCGCCTGCTAAGGTGAGGTTACCTCTTATCCGAAATCCTGCAGTCACGCTGACCACCTCGTGTCCTGAGCGCTTGGCTCTCACTTGCACTGGATTGTATAGCTCTCAGGATGCCAAGTGGCCGAACTGTCTCAACAATCGTACACCAACCTAGGACATTTCCGGAAGTTTATGAGGACAAGGCACCTTTATGTCACTAATGCATTACACGCCCTCCAAGAACTTGGAAATAATGAACTTCAGTGATCACTTTAATACCAATAACCCTCATCCGGGGAAGAATCCTTCCTCCCACAACACTCAGCCTGACCCGGCTCTGTCCCATCTTGTCCAGCCTCCTGAAGGGGCGAGGGACAGCCCTGTATAGGCCATGTTAGGTAGAAGCTGACTTGGGCAATGCCATTTCGAAGTATTTCCTGCATTTTAGAACGTGTCACCGCACCAACTGTTCCCAAACCCCGGACAACACTACAATGATGCAAAGGGCCCCTAAACACTTCCATCTTCATAAGAAAGGACTGTCCCCTGACAACTCGCTACACTGGCCTAGTCCCCTCCTCCCAACTCTATGTTTACCCAGACTGTAAGTGGAAGAGGGGGTCCCAGCCTTCACTGCCCCCCTCCCGCACCGCAGGTTTCTCCCCAGTAAACCTTTATTTCCTTCATTCACTTCTTTCCTTACAGGCCAGACCAATCTACTGTTGGTGTGTTTGGGTTGTTTGCTTGCTTTTTAAATTTTAAATTTTGACTTACTTTTATAGTATGGCTATGAATTTTCTGGTACTTATGTGTATGATATTAATTACACAATGCTTTGTTGGTATATTGTGTGGATGTGATATTTAATTACTGTAAGGGCCATAGTTTGGAGAAAGAAAAAAAAAGAAAACCCACTGTAGCTTCAGCTGGCTTCCTCTCAAGGCTTAGAGTATGTGGTAAGGAAAGATCTGCCAATTCCCCGTGTGTTCCCATCTGTGACTTTATTATACAATGACAAATTACTGTTCAAAGTTGTACCAATTTACCCTCCTATCAGAATTTATAATTATTTTGGTTGCCAATTGTTAGTGTCAGCACTCAATTTTTGCTTTCAAATTTGACAGTTTACTAGGTGTGAAATTGTAACTCATTATGGTTTAAGTTTGCATCTGCTTGTTGTTAGATAAAGAATCTTTTCATGTTTATTCTAGTGGTTAAGAATTGCATGTCTTCCAGTCAGTGTTCTTTTAAAATGATGACCCTTTGAATATTAAAATACAAGTTACATAGAAAAATTCAAGATTTTAAGGGAGGAGTGCAGAGAAAATATCAAGATTCCCACCCTGCACACACAGGTTAGGATCCTGGACTATGATCTGAATTCAGTAACTGAATGTTTTCTACAATTTTTCACTTTCCTGGTTATGAAATTCTTTATTTTTTTTTTCCTATTTGGGATTTGTTGAGCCACTTAGATCTGTGAAGTGTCATCCTCCCATGTTCAGCAAACTTTTACTCTCTTAAATTACCTTTGTCCCATTCTGTCCCTCCCTTGTGAACTCCAGTTGGTTGTAATACAGGTCTTTCTACTCTGTATCCTCTGTCATTTCCATCTTTCAAGTCTCTGCTGTGGTCCATATAATTTATTCTGATCTAGCTACCATTTTTTATTTCATATTTTCAAATTTTTTTGTTTAACTTGGTAGTTGCTTCAAATATGATAAAAAAATAACTGAAGATGTTTTTGGTTTCCTTTGTAAGCTTATCTTTTTCCTATTACTTATTTCATTTAGTTATAGGTTCTTTTTCTTTAATTATTCACACAAAAATGGAATACTACTCAACTATTAGAGATAATGATATTATGGCTTTTACAGCCAAATGGATGAAAATGGAAAAAATTATGCTGAGTGAAGTATCCCAGTCTCAGAGACTCAAGGGCCAAATGTTTTCTCTCATTTGTGGAAGCTAGATTACAACCTGAAACAGTATGAAAGATGGCTAAGCTAATAATAACCTCAACATGTATGAATTTTTACACAAACAGGGGGAACCTTGCCTAGGAGGCTGGGAGACATAGGGAGGTGGTGGGGAGGGAATAGGAAGGATATCAAGGAGACTGGAGGGAATCAACTCAGAGGGAAACCTCCAACCTCCATGAGAAGTCCAAATAATACAGGGGTTAATTGAGGGAAACATGGAACCCGAGGAACCCAAGCGGGGGTAACCATGGAATGGTATTAGCCTTGGCTTCCTATGTGAATATACATGTGTTCTTGATTGTTTGATAATGATTCCCCATTAATTGTTAGTCCATGTTCAACTAATAAAAATTAAAAAACAATAATAATTATTCACACAATTTGCTTTGATTTAAAAAAATCTGTTCCTGAAATATGGACCTTCCCCATATCCTTGGATTATGTAATTATATTTTTAGACAAGATCTGGATTACTAATACTCCACAATCACTTTCAATTTAAGATATTAAGTCCCTACACATTCCATCCAGAAAATGTTACATATGAATTCTCTGCTGTTGCTATTTTTCCCTTTCAAGCTTCCTGGAAGAAATATGGGGACTTCCCATTATGACTCCTCAAATATTTGGAAAGGACCAGATGGGACTAGGGATAGAGGTGAGAAGAAATTTAACCAGAGGACCAGTCCTTGTATTTCAATAGCTGGCCAGCTCTTACAATCACTGTAAAGCTAAATCACTGGCATGTGACTGCCCCATGACTTGCACGATTAACAGAAGGCAGAGACATTCTTATTAACACAGACTGAGTAGGAGAAACAGGCAGAGCAGAAACTCATAGACCTAAGTAAACTCATTCTAAACAAATGATCACAGACCTTTGAGAAAGAAAATAAAGCCAAGAAACTGAAGGATGAACTCTACAAAATGTGTCAGGTACACATATATTAGACAAACACTGCATGGCCACTGTTTGGTCATTTGGCTGGGTTCCTGAGGGAAACTAAGGGCTAATACTAGAGGCTCTGGCTGTGCTGTTTACGCCATCTCATTCCTTTTCCTCCCCATTTCCTCCCTCTTGGATCATGAAGGAATTGACATGAGCCTTGCTTTACTTCCATTAAAGGAGACTTCATTTAGTCTGTAAGCCCAAGAATACCTCATGGGGCATACTAGGAAGGGAGCTCAATTTTGTTTTCTACCAATTGATTTTTCATGATTTATTTTATAAAAAAATAAAATGGGGGTTGGGGATTTAGCTCAGTGGTAGAACGCTTGCCTAGCATGCGCAAGGCCTTGAATTCGGTCCTCAGCCCTGAAAAATAAAATAAAATAAAATGGCTCAGGAGAGGCAAGCCCCAAAATGTGTGTTAATTTGGGAAAGTAAGTGGATGGATGGAAAGTGTTGTTGGTTTTTTTATATATAAAGGCTTAATAAGCCCTTGCAAATTTATTTTTTTAAGAGAGAAGGTTAGTGAGAAAGAGAGAGGGAGAGAGAGAGAGAGGGAGAGAGAATCAATTTTTATTGTTTTTCACATGGCTTTCGTTGCTCTGACACTTAGTGGTGTACTTGGGTACTGGGGTTTGAACATGTGTACTTGCACATGCCAGGCAAGTGCCATAACTGCCAAGCCACCGCTCCAGCCCTCAGCCCTTCCAAATTTCTAAGTAAGAGAAAATAATATAGCTCATGCCATCCACCTACAGAAAGTGACTTAACATGCTAACTTAGTCAAGGTTTCATTTTTTAACCATTTCAAATTAAAGCAATCTCCCTGTGACATTTTGTTTGTGCTCAAATTTTTACTTAACATGTGAATAATGTCCTTGTATGTACATCACTGCATATATATTTGGCTTTTGAAATGATAAATTGCTAGATTCTATGTTACTGATATGAACTAAAAGTTAAATGGAAAGTAAAGAGAATTTTATTTGGATGCAGAATATATCTGCAAATTGGGATGTATACATTCAGGTGAGAAACTGAACTAGTGTTCCAATATGACGAGGCAGGGCTGAAGCTTTGATAGCAAATGTGAAGAGAGGATGCAGAGTTCAACATTTTTTGGAGATAAGCAAATATTGAACAAGCCAGGTAGGGATAACCTGATGGAAATCGAGGTGGTCACAAATTATTAAGTCCACCAACTGGCTTCTCTGGAGTCTTTCAAGGCCTGCTGGGTATTGATAAAGAACTGAAAAATAACTCTTCTATTTTTGGTTCTTCCAGTGTCTGTGCTGGAACTTATCCCTGTCAGAAAGTCTCTAAGGCAGGTTGGGGATTTAGCTCAGCAGCAGAGCACTTGCCTAGCACGCACAAGGCCCTGAGTTCAGTCCTTAGCCCTGAAAAAAAAAAAAAGTCTCTAAGGCTTACAAAGTTTTGGGTTGTTTTTTTCTCTTTGACCATTCTGCAGCTATTCTGACTTTAATCACTGATGAAAAAATTTTCCCATCTCAAAGAATTATGCTAAGTGAAGTATCCCAATCTCAGAGACTCAAGGGCCAAATGGTATCTCTCATCTGTGGAAGCTAGAATACATGGGGAAGCAGTATGTTAGATGGCTAAGCTAACAATAACTTCAAACTGTATGATTCTCAACGCAACAGGGAGATGACTCCCTAGGATATTTGGAGGAGTAGGGAGGGGGATGGGGGGAGGGTGTTGGAACAACTCCTAGGAGACTGGAGGGTGGGAATATGGAGGAATCATCTCAGAAGGAGATCTCTGCCCTCCATGAGATATCCATTTAACTCAGGAGTTCTTCTGGGGGAAACAGCAACAGGAGGAACTCAAGCTGGGTATCCATGATATAGCAATAGCCCTGGATAACTAAATATATATTCATTGGTTCTTGAATGTTTGATAATGTTTCCCCCTCAATTGTATCTCTATATCCATCTAATTAAAAAAAAAACTCAAGAAAATTTGCCCATCTCATCAAGACTGTATCTAGTGAAAGAGGAATATCAGTTAACATTCTCTTGCCCATTTTTGTCCTCTGTGACAGTGTTCAATGTCATGTGTATACTGTCCTGATGGTTAATTTTATGTATCAACTTGTGGTTTGTTTTCTTATGAGATTGTCAGTCAGGTGTGGCCACAAGAGGAAATGGGAGACTTAGGGAAAAAACAATGTTTATTATATTTATAGCTCTTTGAGACAGAGGCATGTCACACCATGCAGGACCACATGGGGAAAATACCATAAGAGTGGAGAGAGAAAAAAAAAAATAGGAGGTAGGAAGTTTAAACCACTGACTCTACTGTGGCTTTCAGGAAAAGGTGAAGTGGGCAAGATAAACTTTAGGACTGGCTGGTTTAAATAATTCTGGTGGTCTCTGAGATATAGGGGTGATTCCAACTTGCCTGGTACTAGACTCTCTGATTAAGGCCGAGGAATATTGCCTTAGAGGTTGCAGCCCACGGGCAAGGGTTTTAGTGTAGTTATTTCCAACACAGGGGACTAACGTATTTCAAAGGTGAGGTTCAAAGTTATAGAAATATCATCTGAGGCAATGTCATTTCCAACAGTGAGCTTCTGGGCCCAGGTGATGTCATCTGGGCTATGGGGCTGACTTATCCTTTCCAAGTGGACACCCAGTCCAGTTGATTTGAACCTCAGCATTTGCCATGATGTGTTGAAACAGTGACTTAGTTGGAGTTTGGACCCCCATATTGTAACCCCAAGAAAGCATCCAGATCAGCTGTACATAGAATGCTATGGAGCAAAACCTGACAGGGTTTTTGAGTTTCGGTGTCAATTTAGGTTCAAATGAATGCCTTATCCAATGAGCAGATGCCTAACCTGTGGGAAATTTTATGCTGAGTGGATCACAGGAAAGCAAGGGCCCTTGATTTATACTCCATTCATTATAAAATGAAGGGAAAAGCAAACTTTTTATAAGTATAGGTTAAAGCCTAAGGCGAGAAAGAGACCTTTGGGGTTTTACATGTTGGACAGGAATTCAAAAGGAGTTTGTGTTTGTTTTTGAGAGAGAGGAGAGAGGAAGAGGGAGAGAGAATGAATCAAATTTGCTTATTTTTTCATCTGGCCTTTGTTTCTCCAACACTTTGTTGCGTATGTGGTACTAGGGTCTGAACCCAGGTCCTCATGCATGCCAGGCAAGCACTCTAACTGCTGAGCCACCACTCCAGCCCCTGAAAAGGAGTTTTTAACTGGGACCTATCAGAGATATGAAAGCTATAGTGACTGTCCTCTCAAGAGCACAGTAGTGTATATTGTAAGAAATAAAATATATGTCTTCATTACTACCAGTGATGTCTGTAACTCCAAAGGAAACAAGAATAACCTGGCAAGGCCTTCTTTGTTAGTAAGCTATCCATTACTATGACAAAATGCCTAAGCTGATCATCTTAGAAGAAGGAAGGTTTGTTCTGGCTCATAGTTTTAGAGGGTTCAGTCTATAATCACTCGGCCCTGTTGCTTTGGGCCTATGACAGCATGATATTTCATGGCACCAGTGTGTGGAAGAGGAAGCCTCTTCACATCATGGTGGCCAGAAAGCAAAGAGCAATACAAAGGGGGAAGGGTCCCAAATTTCCTTCAAGGCCACACTCACCATGACCTAAATTACTTCCACAAGGTCCCACCACCTATTGGTTTTACCATCTCCCAATAGCACCAAACTGAAGACCTAGCCTATAACACATGAGCCTTTGGGGGACATCCAAATCCAAATTACAGCATTCCACCTTGACCCCAAAGGCTCATGTCCATCTCACAATGCAAACTGCATTTAGTCCATCTCTAAATGTGCCCAAAGTCTTAACTGCTTCCAGCTTTGCTGAAAAGTCCAAGTCCAAAGTCTCCCCCTGAAACTGTACCCTGAGTAAAAAGCCTTTTTCTCCTGCCTTTCCCCTATTCAATTTACAAGTGTGACTTTATTTTCTCCTGCACCCTACTCCATACATCAATGGCTAACTGTACAGCTGGTTAAAAGCATGAGCCCTTTTCCTATGCACTCCACATTCCCAGGTTTGGAGAAAGGTCCCACTTATAAAGTAGTCATAAAATGCAGAGGCTGACTGTGACAGAAAACAGACATACAGACCTTCAAACAGCAAATCTCTCAATAATGTTTTCTTTGACTCATAGGTCTAGGATGACTCAGTGGGTTAATCAACTTATTGTCACTGTGAACCAAAATACCTGGCAAAAACAACTTAGAGGAAAAAGTTTATTTGGGGCTCGTGGTTTCAGAGGTTCAGTTCCTGGCTGGCCAACTCCATTGCTCTAGGCCTGAGGTGAGGCAGAACATCATGGTAGAAGCTGTTTAGCTCATGGCCACTGGGAAACAGAAAAAGAGGTGCCAGGGACAAAATATAATTCCCAAGGACACAACCCCATAGACCTTCTTCCCCCAACTAAATTCCACCTGCCTACAGTCACCAACCTTGATACACTCAAATTATTAATCCATCAAATGAGTCAATCCACTGATTACATTAAAGCTCTCATCATCTAATCACTTCACCTCTGAACATTCCTCCATTGCCACATGAGTTTTTAAAATCTCATATCCAAACCATAATACTCAAGACCAAGATAAGGCACTGACTGCTCACATTCTATAAATGTCCATTTCTCAAGACTAATGAACCAGCCTAGTGCCCACCTGCCTAAGACTGAGATAACATATCCATAACAAACACCTACATAAACTTCTCTGGGTAATTCCAGACAAGATGAACACAACATGGGCCATTCAGCCATTCATCTTTCAAATGCCACACGGCTGTTAAATAAAAGCTTTCCTTCTCTTGCTGCTGTGTTTTTTTTGGTTATTGGGTCTCTTGGTGGCAGCAGAATTGAACATTTTCACAGTTACACTGAGACTCATGCAAAACCAGCGGTGAGCCTCTGTAAAAATCAAAAAGAATGATACATATTTCCAACATACAATAATTGGATAGGCACAGGGTAAACACTCCTGACCAAAAAGAGAGAAATAGGGTATAGAAAAAAAATTCATGCCAAAGCAAAACTGAAATGCAAAGGAGCAAACATTAAATCCTCCATCTCCATGTCCAGCATTTGGGGAAATATGGTGGTGTAACATGTGCTCCAAAGGGCTAGGGCAATGCCATCCCTATGACCTTGATGGCTTTAGCCTTAGTGGCCTCTCTCTTGGGCTGGCTCTGCTAAGTGCCTGCAGCTTCCCTAGGCCGGTTTCCCACATTCCTGACATCTCTAACTTCCTGGGGTCTCCACTGCAGGTCTGACTTCATCCTTACCACTTCACCCATCCAGGCTGCTTGCAGGGATTCTTAACATTACCACACCAGTGGCCTCCCAGTCTTTCCTTTGACTCCTCCGTGACCCCATAACTTTGGCATTCTGCATGTCTGCAAAAACAGGATGATACCAAGTCCTGTCACTGGCACCGTGTACTGGGGCCCACTTGAACCATGCCTGTAACAGCTTCTGAGTGCCTTGCAGCTGTACACGGGGAAAGAATCCAGGAAAACAATTTGTTAAGTGGCCCTGTGACATAAGTCTTTGTGGACTCTCTTTTCAAGGAAACACTTTGAAAGGAGTTTACGCTTTTACACATCATATCCTGTGATGGGTAGGGCCTTGCTGATTGCTGAGATGTCCTCAAGGCACCTTCCCCATTGTTCCAGTAGTAAGTGCTTGGCTTCTTTTTAATTGGGATATTTTAGTCAGCTATTTTGCTGCCATGACTAAAAGACCCGATAACAATTTTAGAGGAGGAAAAGTTTATTTGGGGGCTCAAAGTTTCAGAGGTCTCAGTCCATAGAAGGTCAGTTCCATTCCTTGGGGCTCAAGGTGAGGTTGAACGTCATGAAGAGGAAAACAGCTCAAGGCATTGCAAAGAAACTCCACTCCAGATACAAAATATATACCCAAAGGGAAGGCACACCCCTAATGACCCGCCTCCTCCAGCCACACCCTATCTGCCTTCAGTTAGGGATTAACTCCTGGATTGGTTAAGATTCTCATGACCCAATCATTTTACCTCTGAACCCTGCTGCACTGTCTCACACATGAGCTTCTGGGGGACCCTTAGTATCCAACCCATAACAGCAACTAATCTCTGCCCTTGCCTTGGCCACAATTTTGAGTTCCCTCCTTTTCTTGCCAAGCTGTTAATTTTTCAAATCTTAAGAGTTATGCTCCCTTTTGCTCCTGATTCTCACGGTATATCTGGCTAACAGCAACCAATAATGTGCATAACAATGCCTAATTCTGAGCTGCCTTGAAAATCAGTCCATCACCTTTAAATTTAGCTTCATACAAACTCTCAAGGCATGTAATAGAAGTAGCCTCTAATCCAATTCCTAAAAAGTCCTATTTCCACCTGAAACCTCACCTGCATTAACTTTCCTGTCTGTACTTCTGTCAGCATTTTGGTCCTCTGAGCTCTCACCAGAATTATCCATTAAGCTCCACCTGCACCATTCTGAGCTTTCTTTAGCCCACTTTTCCAAACACCTCTTGCAAACCAATTCCAAAAGCTCCTCCTTATCATCTAAGATGTACTTACAGTAATGATCCCACTTCTAAGTTCCTATTTCCTGTTTTAGTCAGCTTTCCATTACTGTAACAAAATATCTGACGTAATCAAGAGAAGAGGTTTGTTTGGGTTCACAGGTTTGGTGGATTCAGTCCATGGCTGGGTAGACCCATTTCTTTCCAGCCTGGGGCAAGGTGGCGTGTCAAAGCAGGGAACATGTGGCAGAGAAAGCTGCTCACCTCTTTGTAGCCAAGAAGCAACAAGAAAGAAAAAGGAACATCCAGAGTTGCAATCTGTCTTTGGGGGCACACCTCCTTATGACTGCAAGACTTCCAACTGTGTCCTTTCTTAAAGATTGTACCAACGTTCCAACAGAATCACAGGCTCTGAACCAAACCAAACACATAGGCTTCTGAGGGGACACTTATCCAAACCACAGCAACTGTTGTTTCTCAGATATGCATTTTGCAAATATTTTCTCCTGTGGTTTGTCTTTTCATTCCCCTAACATTGTTTTTCACAGAGTAGAAAATTTTAGTATTAACGAAATCCAATTTTTATTTCATGGACCACACTTGTACTGAAGTTCTAAATATTCATCACCAAAATCAAGGTCACCAAATTCTCTCCTACAGTGTTGTCTATGAGATTTATAGTGTTTCATTTTACATGTAAATTGTGCATTTTAAGTTCATTTATGTGCAATGTGTAAGATCTGCAACTACAATTATGTCCTCGCATGTGGATTTCTATTGCCCCAGCACCGTTTGCTGAAAAGACTCTATAGTTGACTAAATATGGGTGCATCTATGTCCGGGCTCTCTATTCTGTTCCATTGATTTGTCTATTCCTTCACCAGTACACGCCACCATGACAACTGTGACTTTACAGTGAGCACTGAAATTGGGTAATCGAGAATGGTGAAGGGTGGTGATCTTACCAAGGAAACACCAACTTTCTCTCCATTATCTGTAATGTTAGTTAGATGGTTTATTTTTGTTGTTGTTCTTTTTTAAGCAAGAGGGACAGTGAGAAAGAATCAATTTTACTTAGTTTTTGTGTGGCTTTCATTGCTCCAACACTTCGTGGTGTATGTGGTGTTGGGTTTAGAACCCGCATCCTTGCACATGCCAGGCAAATGCAGTAACCACTCTGGCCCCAGTTAAATGTTTTTTTTTGTATCTGGTCTATATTAAGTTGAGGAGATTCCATTCTATTACTAGATTTGCCAAGAGTTTGCATTTTTTTTATCGTGAGGGCATGTTAGGTTTGTCAATGTTTTCTGCATATATTATTACAATCATAGGAATTTTCTTTAATCCAATAATGTGATAACAATGATTTTTTAATTTCATTGCTATGGACTAAACATGTCCCTCCAAATTCGTATGTTAAAACCGTAAGGCTCAATGTGATGGCATTTGGAAATGGGGCCTTTGGGAGGCAGGTAAGTCATGAGATGAACCCCTCGTGATGGAATTAGTAATGCCCTCATCAGAAGAGACAGAACCTCCTTCCCCTCCCTGCTGCCTACCTGAGGATATAACCAGAAGTCATCTTCGAACAATAAGGTGGGCCCTCACCCAACACTGGGTCAGCCAACACCTTGATCTTGGACTTGCCAGCCTCTAGACCTTGCCAGCCTCTAGACCTGTGCCAAACAAATGTGTTTTTTTAAGCAGTCTATAGTAATCTGCTGAAGCAGGCTGACCTAAGACAGAAATTAAGACGCTAACACTGTCTAATTATTTTCAAACACTGTTGTATTCTCTTTGCCGCTATTATTTTGTTGAAGTTTTTATATCTATGATCACAACTACAGGTCTGTAGTATTGTTTTGCTCTTTGTAACGTCTTTGGTTTGGGTATGAGTGTAATGCTAGTCTCAGATTCAGTAGTTTATTTCTCCACATATGAGTTTTAGTTGATTGTATCTTTAAAGGAATTCATAAAGGTTATCATTTTCATGGGCATAGAGTATAGATAGGACCACAAAAAAAAAAAAAACTTTAGTCTACATTTAACGAGCTCCTCTACTTAGGTGATACCTTTTCAATGATTATTTATTTATTTATTTATTTATTGTTGTTTTCAGGGATTGAACCCAGAGGTGCTTGACCACTGAGTGTCATTTAACAAATTAGTAACTTAGCTGATTTCCACCTCAAGCCATAGTATGATGAAATGACCAGAATTTTCTTTTGCTTTCAGTAAGAATAAAACTAGATGAGTTATATGAGAATAATAGAATAGTTTATAGTCATTGGATGGTAGGCATTGCAGGACCAGGATAACGAGAGAAATGCTCAGTGAATGGGAAATCACATAATTGCTCCAACTTAGAGTGTGGGATAATAAGGTTCATGGATGCCACCGTGAGTAAATACAGGTAGGACAGTAAAGACAGTATAGAAGCAAAGATTTACAGAATAACTGCCCAAGTCTGGCTCAGTCCTGATCTGCACAGGAATAACCAGAAACTGCCTAAGTAAGGAACCACTATAAAGCAGTGTACCATAGTCATGTGTGCTCATACAAGGCTGGGGACTGTGTTTTACCAGCTGGAGTTGAGCATCTGTTAATACACAAAACACCAGACAGAAAAATATCACCGATGGTACATATCTGTAATCTCAGCTACTCAGGAGGCTGAGGCAGGAGGATCACAGGTTTGAGGCCACCCTGAGCAACTTAATGAGACCCTGTCTCAAAATAAAAAGGAGTGGTGTTTTAGTCAGCTTTTCTATGCTGTGACTAACCTGACAAGAACAATTTTAGGAGGAAAAGTTTACTTGGGGGCTTACAGTTTCAAAGGTCTTAGTCGATAGGTGGCCTGTTCCATTCCTTGGGGCTTGAGGTGAGGCTGAACATCATGGCAAAGAGTATGGTGGAGGGAAGTGGTTCAAGGCATGGATCCAGGAAACAGAGCACATTCCACTCACCAAATACAAAATATATACCCTGAAGGCACACCCCAGTGACCCACCTCCTCCAGCTGCACCCTACCAGCCTACAATTATTTCATGAAGCACAAGCCCAAGCTGTTGACAGCAACTTTATGTCATAGTCCATGTGTGCTGTTACAGCAGAGACCTGAGGCTGGGTGATTGGGACAAACTGAAAATTATTTAGCTCATGGTTTCTGGAAGCCAGGAAGTACAAGACTACACCTGGTTAGAACCCCATAACAGAATGCAAACGGGCAAGAAAGCATAAGAGTGTGTGTGTATGCATGTGCATGAGAGGAGGCCAAACTCACTTAGAATAAACCCAAGTTTGGAATACCAATCAATCCACCGATGAGGATGCAGCCCTCATGACCGAATCACCACTTGAAGGGCAGAGCTCTAGACAGTACTGCATTCCAGATTAAATGAACTTTAGGAGACACATTCAAACCACAGAGGTTAGGGACATGAGAGGCGACACTGCCAGACTCTACAGATTTTACATAACAAGGCATTATGTGAACAATTTTATGTCAAGCTCAGCCAACTGCTAGTTTGAAAACAAAGACATAAAAGTGAATTTATTTATAGACAACATGAGTATAAATGAACAAAATTCCCTGGAGTCTAAAAGCAAAGCAAATACCTACTTGAACTACCAAATTAATTTACAAACTTTACAAGATAGAAAATGAATATCTTTAAACAGAATTGTGATCCTGTTTTCTAGCAATGGACAACTGATAATTTAGGCTTAAAAAGAATACTTTTAAAAGAGCGTACAACTTATAACATAGTTGGAGACAAATAAAATGTGCAATATAAATATATTGAAAACCAGAAAAGACTCTCAAAGAAAACTAAAGACCTAAATAAAGGAAGAGATATTCCATGTTTATGGACTAGAACATTCAATGCTGTTAAAGTGTTCTCTTCAAATTCATAAATATATTCAACGTAATCCCAAACTCCCATAATGCTTTCATTAGAAATTCACAGGTAGAGAGAGCCAGGCGGGTGGCACACGTCTGTCATCTTAGCAACTCAAGAGGCCAAGACAGGAGGATCCCCAGTTCAAAGCCAGCCTCAGCGATTTAGCAAGGCCCTAAGAAACTTAGTGAGACCCTATCTCAAAATAAAATATAAAAAGGGCCAGGGATGTGGCTCAGTGGTTAAGTACCTCTGGTACCAAAAAAAGAAAAAGAAAAGAAATTCACAGGTAGATTCTAAAATTTCTAAACTTCATATGGAAATGAGGAGGACATAAAATAGCTTAAAAATTATTTTGAAAAAGTACAATGTCAAAGGATGTTACCTGATTGTGAGAAATAGTGTAAGATTATGTTAAGATTTTAAGATGGCAGCAAAAATATAAAGGAAGGAAGTCCAGAAATAAACCAACACATACAAGATCACATGATTTTTAAGAAAGGTGCAAAAGCATTTCAGTAGAGAAAACAGTGCTTCCAACAAATGTTGGGTCAATTGGTTATTCATATTAAAACAAGATACAGAGAAAACCCTGACCCCGAGTCTCACACAGCACACAAGCACTAACACAAAATGCATTATAAAACCAGAAGTATGAAGCCTCCAGTAGGTAACATGGGAGGGATCTTTTTTGTCTTGGGAAATATTTCTTAAAATACACACCAAACACATTCGATAACAAGGAAAAATACATTGAACTTTATCAAGAGTAAAAATGTCTGATGTAGGAAAGGTTTTAAAGGGAATAAAAATACCAGCCACATGACAGAAGACCACAGTGGCAAATCACATATCTAACGATGGCTTGTGTTCAAATTTACCAAGCTCTCAAAACTCAAAAAAAAATTAATAAGAGTTGAACAGATGCTTAATCAAAGGGGAAAAGGGATTGGCAGTACAAGCAACAAATTCTAAACAACACAAAACAAAGTCATAGAGAAATAACAAAAAAAAAATGGCAAAAAAACAAAAAATACTCACTGAAGCAGCAACTGAAACTCTCACACCCTGCTGGCGGGAATGCCTCCGCATTTAGGAGCGTAACTTCTGCCAGCCTGTAAAAAGATAAAGATCCACTTACCTTTTGGCTCAGAGTACTTCTGTTTGTTTTCCCATGTTTTGACATCTCATAAAGCTTGCTGGCTGGGGAGTGACTGTCCCTGCAAGGGCCTTCTCTTAAGAGATAGGAACACTTTGACCAGGAGGACATCGCTTACATACAAGCCAAGCAAACCTGAGTCTACAGGCCCAACTAACCCTCCCTTAACACACCAAGCCAATATTGACCTTGCCCTGCAACATCCCACATAAGATATAATTTAAAAAAAGATATAATTCAAAACCTGCCTGAACTGTTCAACCAGTTAATCTCAACCAGTTAATCCCGAACTATTTACTCTGCCATCTTGCCTTTCCTATGGGGTCCCCAAGAAAGGACTCCCCTCGTTCGTTTCTACTTCTTGACCGGTACTGGTGCACTCCACGTGGCCCTGAGTGGCATGGTAGACCCCACTTCTCATGGGAAATATAAGCAAGAAATTCTTCTTTTGATGACATTAGCCTCACTGTTTCATTCCTTAGTAACTTCCATTAAGCAAAATCCCCTGGGCAGAAACAAGACACTCAGCCCTTTTAACTCCTCAGTATCAACCCAAGAAAGACTAGCAAGTGAATGTGCACAGCAGCTTCATTTTTGATAGCCCAAACCAGAGTAATTCAAACGTCTCTTAACAGATGAAGAGATAACAACATGCGAAATATCCATGCAAGAGCAGACTAGCTCATCACAAACAACGACGTGCTCACGTAGGTAACACAGAGGGACACAAATGATGATGATGCTTGCAAAGAAAAGCCAAAGAAAATAAAGATTGTGTTGCTTCATTTATATAAAATTCCAGGAAATAAAAACAAGTTTTCTGGGCTGGAGCAGTGGCTCTGCCGTAGAGCGCTTGCCTGGCATGCGTAAGGATCTGGGTTCCAATCCCAGCACCACATACACAATTAAGTGTCAGAAAAACAAAAAACATATGAAAAAATAAATAAAATTAATTCTTTCTCTTTACAAAAAAAAAAAAGTCTACCATTGTTGCTTCTCATCCACAGGAAATATTACCAGACCCCCAGTGGATGGCTTAAATAAACCATGGATAGGACTGAATCCCATATGACTTGTTTTTTTCCTATGCATGCACACCTATTATAATACTTAATTTATAAATCAGACATACAAATAGATTAAGATAATGAATAGAACATTTAAAATAACATACTGTAAAAAATATTATTTAAGATGCATGAATCTTGTGGTACATATATACCATGGAGTTTTACTCAGCAATTAGAAACAATGATATTGTAGTCTTTGAAGGTAAATGGATGGCTATGGAAGAAATCATGCTGAGTGAAGTCAGCATATCCCAGAGAACCGTGAGTCGAATGTCTCCACTCATCTGTGGAAGCTGGAACTAGACCCTGGCCTTTGAGAAAGGAGGTCAACTCTCATGTATTAAACCCTGAAAAGGTGTAGTGACCACAACCTAAGGCATTCCTAGAGATGTACTGGGAAGCAGGGGGAGGAGGGACAAAGGTGGGTAATTAGGGGGGACTCTAGGGGGTAAATCTAATTTTCAGAATATAAATATATTGTTTTGTTGGAAGCATGTTTGATTGTTCAACAAATAAATTCCTAAAAAAAAAAAAAAAAAGACTGCTCCCCCTTCCCTGTTTCTTACTTTGACTTGAGTCACCCAAATCCACCTGCAGGTAGCACACACCATAAGTCCTCTTGCACAAACTGTCCCTTCAGCCAGCTTCACCTTCTTTCTATTAAAGCCCCACTCAGTTCTCAGCTCACTGGTCTCCCAGCCCTATGGACTCTCCCTTTAGCCACTGAGCTCGTCCCCAAGGCTGATCGAAACTCTCCAGGCCCCACCAAAACAGGCTGGGGAGACTTCCAAGGACGACAGTCACCTCCACTAGTGCCATGTGTCCTCATCCATCTCATGACCACTTTCCCTTATCAAATCCTTTCCAGGAACCCAAAACGGACAGATGCAGTCCTTCAATCTGACCCTTCCCTTCCTTGTCCCCGACAACACTCTCACCATAACGTGAATGCTCCCCTCTTAAATGTGACTATGCTTCCTCTCCTGTCCACACACAGGCCACCAACGTATGGTGTCACCAACAAGAATCCCTCTCCTGAACGCCAGGCCCGTGTTTTCCAGCTGTCCATTCCCGGCCTCCACACACAGGTCCCTGGAACACCTGACTCAACATGGCCAAAACCTAACTCCTGACGTTCCTTCAAAGAAGTATCCTACAAGTGACTCCCCCGTTACAGCTGATGGAGTCTTCTTTCTTTCAGCTACAAAAGCCAAACACCTTAGCATCAGGCCAGACTCCTTCTCTCTCTACCCCCACATCAGAACATCTGATTGGACCTACTTGCAAAACAATTCCAGAAATCACACTTTCCTCCCACATCCAAAGCCACCACCCGGACTCGGTCACAACCTGAAACAACCATTGCTAATACGCTTCTGAACTGTGGCAGCAGCAGTCTCCATCCTCATTCCTACCATCTGGCCTCCTCTCTGCGGCCAGAGGAACTACATTAAGATCTGATTCACAGGTCCCCTCTCCTCCACTCCAAACTTCCACGGCCCAGTTCCTCAGCCTGCCGTTCCAGACCTGAATCCTGCATCCAAGCTCTCTGGTCCCAAAAGACATAACGGACTTGTAACAGCCAGCTGCCAGCTCACTCTCCCAGCTAGGCTTTGGTACAAGCTGATTCCCTCTATCAGTGCCCAGTCCCTGGAGACAGCATCTTCATGGGGTCAGGTGTGGAAAGGTGCAGCTTATCCCTGAGAGAAAGCGCTGGGTTCCATCAGCCAGTTTTGCTGGGAAGTGACCGTTATCAATGGCAGTAAAAATATCTGCATCAAGAGTGAAGATCATTGGAGCTGGAGCAGTGGCTCAATGGTTACTGCACTTGCCTTGCGTGCGCTAGTATGCGGGTTCAAACCCCAGCACCCACGTACACAACTAAGTGTCGGAGCAACTAAAGACACGTGAAAAACTAAATAAAATTGATTCTCTCTGTCTCTCTCTCTCACTGTCCTCTCTTGAAAAAAAAAAAAAAGTTAAGATTATCTTAGAAAATCAGTTGTGAAGTGTGTTATAACTAAAAACATTCCACATGGTCAATGTAGTTCTGAGAAAACATATATGAAATGTGTAAATAGTTAAGCTCAGTAGTTTGATCCACATCTGAGAAGTGAGAGGATGAAGCTGATGACATGGGAAACTTGATTTTCACTTTTAAAGTGTGAATTAAAAGAAATTGTAGGGCTGGAGCGGTGGCTCAGCGGTTTCGGCGCTTGCCTGGCAAGCACGAGGACCCGGGTTCAAACCCCAGCACCACGTACACAACTGAGTGTTGGAGCAACAAAGGCCATGTGAAAAACTAAATAAAGTTGTTTCTCTCTTTCTCTGTCTCTCTCACTGTCCCTCTCCCTTAAAAAAAAATAAATAAATAAATAAAAGAAATTGTAATTGAGAGTTTGAGAAATATAAGCTTTAAGAGAATAGGGAGGGTGAAGAGAGTTGCGAGAATCCTAAAAATGGGTTGAGAATCAGTGGTGTCATGTTCATCCCCCAGCTTTAAGGATATCCAATTAAATTCTACTGTGTTCAAGGCTCTGTGTTGTAGGTGCAAGGGACATTTCAGAATGCAATGAGCCAAAAACCTAAACCCTCGTTGGGCCTACGTTAGACCTGCATTCTAGTCAAAAATCCTGGAGAGTAAGTATGGGACTACATAGTAAGTCATATTACATTTTATACATAGTGACATGTGAAATTGTAAGAAAAAAAGAAAGTTTAGGGTCTTAAGAATTATGGGGTGCTGGAGCAGTGGCTCAGTGGTTGCAATGCTTGTCTGGAATGTGCAAGGACACAAGTTCAAACCCCAGCACCAGATATACAAGGAAGTGTTGGAGCAATGAAGCCCATGTGAAAAACTAAGTAAGGGTAATTCTCTCTTTCTGTCTCTCTCACTGTCCCTCTCTCCTTTAAAAAGAAGGAGGAGGAGGAGGAGGAGGAGGAGGAGGATGAGAATTAGAGGATTAGAGCCAGGCATGGTGGCACATGCCTGTAATCTCAGTGACTTGGGAGCCTGAGACAGGAGAATCACAAGTTTGAGACCAACCTCAGCAACTTAGTGAAATCTTGTCTCAAAATAAAAAAGGGCTGGGGATG
>PVKS010010886.1:0-58547 GCA_004027875.1 Aplodontia rufa
TTAAATTTACATCAAAATTATTTACAAAGATAGTACATAGAGTTCGCATATACCCACATTCAAGTTACCCTCTTAGTAACATGTAAGTGTGGAATATTTGTTGCAGTTGATGGACTGTTAATTGGCTGTGGGAGTTTCGTAGACTTTACTTGTATTTGGTGAACTTGACAGTTTTGAAGAGTACTGGAAGGTATTTTTATAAAACATCCCTCTGTTGAGATTTATTATATGTTTTCTCATGATTAATGTTATTTAGGGGGAAGAAGACCACAAAAGTGAAGGGCCATTTTCACCACATGTTGTCTGCGGACAATGATCTTGATCAGCAGCCTAAGGTGGTGTTTGTTTGGCTTTTCCACTGTAACGTTAGCTTTTTTCTCCTTCATCCTATTCTGAACTCTTTCAAAAGAAGTCACTATGCACAGCCTACTTACAAGAAGGGAAGTATGCTCCACCTCCTTGCAAAATATCTACATAAAATAATTTGGGATTCTTCTGCATGGGAAATTCGTCTGTTCTCCCCCATTTATTTATATCTGTATGACATCATGGATATGGTATGCTTTCCATTTTAATCCAGTCCTGTTTTATATATTTGCTCAAATTGTTCCAGCTGTATCTGTCATGAACTCACCCAACTAACTCCTATTTCCCTTTGACATACACCATCATTGTGGTGCTTTTCCTTCTTCCTTTCTCTCTCTCTCTCCCTCTCTTCCTTTTTTTTCCCTCTCTCTTTCTTGTTTTCACCCTACTTTCCTTGTTTTAGGCTCTCTTAACTGTTTCTGTTTGTGTCCCAGGATCAGCCATTTGTGAAGGAATTTTCATTTCTTTGGGTTGGATAATGGTATTAGAATCCAAGATATGCTGGGCATATCCTAAGTATTTTGCTGTTCCTTAAAATATTTAGAATCATCTTATCATTACTTATAAAATAGCTCCAGAAGATTTTCAGTAAATCTATGGATCAAGTTGGGAAGAATTTACATACTTTCCAAAAATGATCCTCTTCAACATGATAAGACTATGAATTTTTATACGTGAACATGGACTATCTTTCCTTTAATTTGATCTTTAATTTCTTTTATCCCATTTTGTTGTTTCCTTCATATAGCTTGCATGCATATTCTGTTTGACTTATAACTAAATATTTTATTTTATCATTATTATTAAAAATGGCATAATTTTTAAAATTTCAAATAACAATTTACCATTGCAGATATAGAGGAAAGCACTGACTATTGCTTATTAATCTTTAAATCTGTAAGTTTGCTATATTCTTAAATTAGGTTCAGAAGTTGCAGATTTATGGGAGTCTATAAATTAAAAAGTTGGGATTTTCCACATTAAAAATGTAGAAAATATTGTTCTCATGTTATCTGAGAACAAAGATAATTTGATTTCTTCCTTACTTCCAGTATACCTTTTATTTACTTTTCATGTCTTATTGTGCTAACTAGGACTTCAGTTATGATGTTGAATAGGAATGATGAAAGAAGAAATAATTTCCTACCACCTGTTATTAATCTGTAAGTTTCCAATTCCTCACTATTAAGTATAATGTTAGCTATAGGTACTTAAATGACATTCTTTATCAATTGAAGAGTTTCCTCTCCATATTAGTTAGCTGAGAGTTTTTATTAGTGGATCTTGGTATTTGTCAATTTTATTCCTTTAGCTATTAATATACTAACTTAATTTTTCTTCTTTAACCTGTTAATGGGATAGATTATGTTAATTAATTTTTGAAGGCTGGGTCTGACTAGTATACTGGGAATAAATTCCACTTAATAATGATAATTACTTTTAAACATTATTAGCCTCAAATTGGTAACATTTTGTTGAGAATTTTTTCATCTATGGTCATGAGAGATATATTGATCTTCATTTTTTACTTCTCGTAATATAATTATCTAGTTTTATTATTAATAAATGTTAACCTTCTTGAATAAAGTAGGAAGTGTTTACTTCTGTTTTTCAGAAGGAAATTATGGAGACATGATATCATTTCTTCCTTAAGTGTTTGAGAGAATTCACTAGTGAAATCATCTGCTTTTTTATTAATTTTTGATTCAATTTCTGTAATATGTATAGGCCTATTCAGATTCTCCTATTGATCTTTTGTGAGTATTAGTAGTTATTGCCATTTAATGAATTAGTCTATTTTATCTCTCTTATCCAATTTTGGTTTATGGAATTATTAGTAATATTTCTTTATTATCCTTTTAATACCTGTGGGATCAGTAGTGATGCTCCTCTTCCATTTCTGATATTGGTAATTTATGTGCTTTCCTCTTCATCGTGGTTAAACACTCTAGGTGATTATCAATTTTATTGATATTTTCAAAGAAGCACTTTCAAAAAAATTTTATCAAGGAGTTGTATTGTTGTATAATCATAAATGTATATGTCGTAATAATATGTTATGCCCTGATCCTAGCCCAGAATCACACCCACATCACCCACAACCTATTCTCTTGACTCTTCTATATTTCCCCTGTATAACAGATATAAATGTCTACATATATGAATATATATATGACTATATATGATTGTGCATTTTCCAGAATTAAATGATTGTATAAGTATTTTTTGGCTTCTCATGGGAGTAGAGAGTAAGCTACATTATTGATTCCTCCTCTAGAATCCTCCCTCCCTTCCTATCATCTCTTCCTCTCCTTTCCTTCTCTCTTCTCCCCCCCCCCACATATCAATGGCTTGTTCCCCCCAGATTGTGTGCTGCTTTGATTTTGGTGAGTCTTTAACATGAGCTTGACCTTTCATTAAACCCTGAGTTTTGCTAAACCTTTTCCATTTTTGAATTTTCTCCCTATTTTTTATAGTTTTAAATTTCATTGATTTCTGCACTGATTTTTATTATTTATTTTCTTCTCTTTAAGTTTAACAAACTTTAATTTGTTAAGATGGAATATTAGATTTTTAATTTTATATTTTCCTTCTTTCCTAATATGTGTTTAACACCACAGATTTCCTTTTAGACACAGTCTTCAATGTGTTCTGCAAATTCGAGTAAATTGCAGTTTCATTTTCATTAAGTTCAATATTTAAATATTTCTCTTTAGACATCCTCTTGGGTCCATGTATTATTTAGAACTGTATTGCTTAATCTCCAAATATTTTGGGATTTCCCAGCTGTCCGTCTAGTATTGATTTCTAGTTTAATTCCACTGTAGTCTAAGAGCATACTGAGTATGATTTCTATTCTTTTACATCTAGTGAGGTGTTTTAGCACCTAGAAGGTGGTCTACCTTGAATATAACATGAAAATTTGAGAAGGATTTGTAGTGTGTTGTATTTAGATGAAATACAGTATAAATACGATTAGATCTAGTTGATTGATGGTATTCTGTTCTATTATTCTTTCTGATTTTTCCTCCATGACGTTGTCTGTATTGATATTCTCTCTCTCTCTCTCTCTCTCTCACCAGAAAGACAGGGTCTTTCAGTCTGGTTTTGAACTCATGAGCCTTCTGCCTCAGTCTCCAAATCACTGAGTATTAATGAAAGAAAGAGAGAAACAATTTTTTTATTTAGCTTTTCATGTGGCTTTTGTTGCTCCAAGACTTTGTTGTGTACATGGTGCTGGAGTTTGAACCCATGTACTCACACGTGCCCAGCAAGCACCATAATGGCTGAGCCACTGCTCCAGCCTCAAGTATTAATTTTTTTTATTAGGTGAATATGGAGTTACAATTGAGGGGGAAACATTATCAAACATCCAAGAACAAATGTATATGTACTTAGTTATTCAAGGCTAATGCCATGTCATGGATGCCCAGCTTGGGTTCTCCATGTTGCTGTTTCCCCCAGAAGACCCCTTGAGTTAAATGGATATCTTGTGGAGGTCAGAGATCACCTTCTGAGATGATTCCCCCATATTCCCACCCTCCAATCTCCTAGATGTTCTTCCTATAGTGTGGTGCTGAAGTCTTCAACTACAAAGAAGATTTGTCTATTTTCTTATTAATTCAATCAATTCTTATCTCATAAATTCAGATGTTCTTTTAAGTGAAAATAGGTTAAAATTTTTTTGAGTATTGAACCTTTTATCAATATGTAACAACTTTATTTATCCTCAATAATTTTCTTTGTTCAGCAGTTTGCTTCGATTGAAATTAATATAGATGTTCTTGTTTATCTTTGACAGCGTTAGCATGGCATATCTTTCACCATTCCTTTAACCTATTGGAATCTTTGTATTTAAAGTCCATTTCTTGTAGAATGTATCAAAACCAAAAATAAAAAGGGCTAGGGATGTGACTCAATGGTTAAGATCTCCTGGGTTCACTCATAGACATCTGCTGGGTCTGCCCTTCACTCCGTTTCAACAGCTGCCCTAGAGTGATCTTGTTACTATTTCCACAAGTTCCTTCAGGAAGGGCTGCTAGGTTGTGCTTTGCTAGGCTTCCTAATTCTTATGCAAAGAGTTAGAGTGGGTTGGAATGTGCTGTTACCTAGTTGTTTGTCTGTACTCAAAATCTGCATAACCCCTGGCAACTCCCTTAGAAGGATTATTGATTCCTTGCCTGTCTCCCCTCCTCCCTATATAAAAACCTGTGTGCCTTAATAATAAAAGGGATTCTGGGCTGCCATCAGCTGTGTGTGGTTGACTCGTTTTCCCCGGTTAGGAGGGAAGGGGTCCCCGGACAAGGAGGGGCCCAGAGGGGCCCAGTTTCCAGTCCTCAGCACTCATCCTCTTCCTGATCGGCTCCTGGTGGGCAATCCAGACCCCCACAAACATCTTTTTTCATTCACTCTAATAATCTGACTTTTAACTGGCATATGGAGGCCTTCCCCCCCTTTGCCATTTTTATTGTAATTGAGAATTTTATGATTCCTTTTTGTCTCCTTAGTCTATCAATTTTACTTGTTTTTAAAACTCTTTAGCTGTCACCCAGAATTTTTTTAAATATATACATATTCATGCTACTCTAAGTTTAAATTCAAATAACCACTTGTTATGGACCGAATGTTTTTGTCTTTGTTTGGCAAAGTTCACATGTCCAATCCTTATTCCTTCTGCCCACTGAAATTTGGCTGTATTTGGAGGTAGGGTCTCTAAGGAAGTAATTAAGGTTAAATGAAGTCATAAGAGAAAGGCCCTAATTCTATAGGATTGATGATTTTTAAATGACTTAGGGAGGGCTGGAGCAGTGGCTCAGCAATTATGATGCTTGCCTGGCATGGGCGAGTACATGAATTTGAACCCTGACACCACGTACACAGCAAAGTGTTGGAGTAAGAGAAACCAGATGAAAAACTAAATAAATTTGATTCTCTCTCCGCCCCCCTCCTGTCCTTCTCGCTCTTAAAAAAAAAAAAAGACTTCAGGGAGCTCTTGAATTTGTCTGACCCCTCTGTGGTGCACACATGGGCAGAGGAAAGGCTCTGAGAGGACTTTATGGAGAAAATGACCATCTGCAAATCAGACAAAGAGCTTCCGTCAGAAGGGAAATGGCCTGGAACCTTGATCTTAGATGTCTAGCATTCAGAACTGAGAGAAAATAAATCTCTCTTTAAGCTACTCTCTGGTATTTTGTTACAGAATCCCAAGGCAACTGATATACTACTTTACCTGTTGTCCAATTGCTTTATAATTTACAGGTTTTCTTTCCTATCCCTTATAACATTGCTGTCATTCTTTTTTTATTCGTATTCTATAATCACACAATACATCACTACTGTTGTTATTTTAACTGATTTTTTCTTTTAATCAAGTATTAACAAGAAACACTTTACCTCAATTTGTTTTCCTGATGTTTTATTTATGTATATCTGGTTTCTGACCTATATCATTTTCCATCTCCCTGAATAAACATTAAAATTTTCTTGCAGAGCAAGTATGTTGGAAATAAATTCCGTTAACTTTTGGTCCTCTGAGAGGTGTTTATTTCTTCTTCATTTTGGAGGGATTATTCATTGGATATGTAATTTTGGTTGCAGGTTTTATTCTTTCAACAATTTAAATATTTTATTCCATTCCCTTCTTATTTACATGGTTGCTGGCAAGAAGTCCAATCTTACTCTTTTCATTGTTTCTCTATAGATAAGTCTACACACACACACACACACACACACACACACATACTGGGGGGGACAAAGCATCTTTTACGATTTTCCATTTTGGTTTTGTTTTCTGATATTCAAATATGATATACATAGGTATGGGATTTCCTTTTTGCTTGTTTGTGTGTAGCCTGTTAAGCATTCTGAATCTGTTGTTTTCAATCTGTCATTTATTTGGTATATATGTTAACCTTATACATTTTTTCTTTCACCCCTAATATTCTAATTATTCCTATTTTACATCTTTTGAAATTGTGCTTTGAATTTTCTGTTGTGTTTTATTCATACTATATTCTTTTGGTATTTTTCAGTTCGTAAGTTTCCACTACTGATGTATTTTCACATTAGATGATTCTTTTCTTGACTATGTCTACTGGCCTGTGATGAGCCCACCAAAGACACATACCATTTCAGCATAATGGTTTTGAATTCTAGTATTCTTATTACTTTTTTTTCTTAGAGTTACTATCTCTTCTTACTCAAGCGCTCTGTTATTGCATATTGTCTGTTTTTCCACTCATGCCTTTAACATATTAATCATGGTTATTTTAAAAATTTCCTGCCTGTTAATGTCAAAATCTATGCCATATCTGAGTCTGATTTCAATGATTGCTTTATCTCTATATTATGGCTTTTTCTTGTCTTTTATCTTTTTTCTTTTGATTTATTTTTTCAAAAGCTGCACATAATAAGTAATAGAAACAGGTAAAAAGCTATTACTGTGAAGTTTTATGTTAATCTGTCTAGGAAATAGGCTACATTTAATGTTTATCTAAAATGTAGGTATCCAGAGGCTTTTAATTCTTCTAGTGTTCTTGGTTTTATCTATGGCATTGGGCTTTTCTAAGAACACCTTCTTAGACAAATTTTGCATCAATTTCAGCTGTTATCTATAGCTCTTAAATGTACTTGTGCGTGTTAGTGTGGTGGTAAGGTGTGAAGAAGAGGAAGTTTTCTATATGATGTTTAAATCCCATTCTTTTAGTGAGTTTGTGAACATTATTAGGTGTTTCTTAACTTTACCCCCTCTCTTTTAGGAAGACAGGAAAACTAGAAGAATTTAGAGTTGGAAAAATGACCTTTCAAGTGGGATAAGGTTTTGGTGACATCTCATTCCTTTAGATATTCCCATGAAGAATCTTCCAGCATAGTAATTCTCAGTGGTTCCTTCTCCCTACTCCCTGTCTGAGTCTGGAAGTGGTCTTTCTTAATTCTTCATGATGACAACCTAGCAGCTTACCTGGAGGTAAAACCCACACAATTTTGGTCCTTAGGAATGTTGTGCTAGTCCATTCTCAACCTTTGGTATTTTGTCAAGATTATTATTTAAGTGTTGCTACCAGTTTATAGCTCCAGTGGCATATACTTCAGGTTAAGAGATCTTTGCTGTGACTCTGTTCATATGTGTCTACAAGTTGTAGGGTGTAGTCTACTCTATAACCTCTGAGAAAATTCATTGATTTTATTATTAAGATATTTTCCTTGTTATAAGAATGGGAGTGATAAGTTCCAAGATTTTCACCTGTCATAGCTGAAACTGAAAGCACCACTTTTCTTTCTTTCTTCTTTCTTTCTTTCTTTCTTTCTTTCTTTCTTTCTTTCTTTCTTTCTTTCTTTCTTTCTTTGTGTTAGCAAAGTACACTCTGGTAGTGGTATCTTACCCTTTCCAACACTCTTTGGGAAATGTGGGTTAGGACACATTCTTAGGTATACATACACTTGCATCCTTGTTTTTCATCAAGACTTTCTTCACTAGTGCATCCCGTAAGGAGATGCCAAGTCAGGAATATGATTGATTCGTGCACCACAGGAGCTGCAGAAGATGCATCTGGAGCACCTCTTTCTGCCTCGAGCGTTCCTCAGTGGAACAGTACTACTGAGCTCACTGTACTTCTAGTTCTAAAAAGAGTTGGGACTTATACGGTTCTTCCCAGATTTCTATTATGCACTTGAGATAGAATCTTTTTGATGATGCCCCAGAATTAAAAGATATTCCAGCTGCTTGGAATGCCTTCATGAATACAGGAGTCTTTGGATCATCATCAGGAAGTTTGGTATAATGAGATGGAGACTAAGACCTCAAACTCCAGCAGTTTTTAGGAGAAATTTATCTTTTCTTATATTTACTGCTGTGAATTAAAGTATGTAATCTCCTTTATTTCAACTAGGCTGGGATGATTGGTGGGGAGGCTCTTTCCCCAGCAATGATTACTTTTTTGTCGTTGTTGTTGAGTCACCTATACCCAGCATATTGGTTTTTTGTGTAATAATTTCTTATCTTGTTTCTCATAAGGCTGCAATCAAATCGGATGTTGGCGAGGGTTTGGGTCTCAATTCAAGGCCAAATGGTGAAAGATCCATTTTTAAACTTATATGGTTATAGCATTATTCACTTTCTTAAAGTTATGGAACCAAGGGTTTTAGGTTTTTGCTGACTGTTAGTTGGAAGTTACCCCTAGTTCTTGGGTATATGGACATGCAAATATGGCTACTTGCTTCTTCAAACAGAGCAAATGACAGAATATTTTTAAAGGACAGAGTCACAAATCTGTGTAATGAAATCATTGAAGTGACATCATTTTGCCATATTCTACTAGGCAAATAGTCAAAGGGTCAAAGGTCTTGCCCACACTTAAATGGGAGGGATCACACAAGCACATGATACAGAAAGAAATTGTGGGGTCACCTTGGAGTCTGCCCATCAAGATAAGTATCTTATGTAATTCTTAGAGTCACTGACTAAGGCATGTAATGCGAGGAAAAAAAGGTAAAATGAACCTCACAGAGAAGTAAGATGTCCTTTTAACTCAACTAGGCAACTGAAATATTTGAAAAATGGAGATGGTATGTAAGTTAAGATAGTAATTATATAATTTTTTAAAAGAGATGGGTAGTGAGAGAAAGAGAGAGAGAGAATAAATTTTCTATTTAGTTTTTCATGTGGCTTTCATGCTCTGAGACTTCACTGTGTATGTGGTGGTGGGGTTTGAACTCAGGTCCTCGCACATACAAGGCAAGCGCCGTAACTGTTGAGCCACTGCTCCAGCCCCTATATAATTCTGTTTTTTCTGGGTTTTCTTTTTGAGAGAGGAGGAAAGAGAGAGAGAGAGAGAGAGAGAGATGTAGAGAGAGAGAGAGAAGAGAGAGAATCAATTTTTATTGAGGTTTTCACCTGGCTTTTGTTGCTCTGACACTTAGTTGTATACATGGATGCTGGGATTTGAACCCGTGTACTTGTTCATGCTGGGCAAGTGCTGTAACCACTGAGCCACCGCTCCAGCCCCTATATAATTCTTATACAAGCTAGCAATTACACAATTCCTGGTTATTGATTTGGAAAGTACATACAGAGAAAAAGTCTATAAATTCAATAATGCTTTTAGAAGTGTTTATTTTATTATTTATAACAGAACATACATACACTTAGAAAATAACACATTCATGCAAGAAGTATAGTTGCTCGCTTTACAAACCACAGCCAACATTTATGGATTTGTAGAGATCTCTTGTCATAATTCTGTTGACATTCAGGAGATAGTTCTCTTAAACGTGGAAAGCATTTCCTCTGTGGGACATGGAGAAATGCTCTTTTGGAAAAATTAACTCTGAAGAAAAAAAGTAAATACTTAGAGTTTGAACTATAAATACATAACATAGCAGAAACAGTGGGAAGGTAGATGTGATTTTCTTGGAAGACTGCAAATTTTAAAAGAGAAAATTGATGCAATGAGACTGCTAAAATGGTTGGTCCCCACTTGTAGTTTTTGAGGTATCACGTGCATTATGGGACTTATGTGGGCTTAATGGCACAGAGGGTGTTACGAAAATGATAGTGTGTGGATGTTGCTAGCCAAAATTATCTTTGTGATTAGCTGGTACTTACACCTGATCATTACTTGCTGCTATTTAAGCACCTAAGGATGCAAAGCAATAAACAAAGCAGTGGCAAAGCAGAAAAACTAAAGAAATCCACTTCAAATGGATTAACATAATTACTTCAGCCAGAGAGTGACAACAAGGTGACAAAACACACTTGAAACATAGATGTTTTTGTAGCCCACCTTCTGCTGGTACACACCTGTGCACTTTGTAAATGGCCCCATATGCTTAATCAAAAGAAATCTAATTGCCTTAATTTACTTCATCCAAAAGTAGAAGAGTAAATTATATGTTTAATTATAAACTTTCCACTTTGGGCAGCTATAATTAATGACTCAAGGAATTGTGCAATAAGCCAAGAGCAACCTTTTATTACTCCTGAGATACCTGAACAACACCAGCGTTTCAGAGCCAGTCAGGTTCTATTAGTACAGGAATCAAAATGCCTACCTGAGGCATTAATCACAGAGCACCTCGGAGCAGAGAGACTTTTAATTACACACGCTGTATACGTTCCACGTGGATTGTCTGCGCCACGGGCCTGTAATGAATGTGCTATTCTAAGTAGTGATGATGAGAAAGATTTTTATTTTGAAGATTTTTTTTTGGAGAATGCCACCGCAGATTTCTACAACCTTATCAAGATGTGGCTTTAGATGTGGTACATGGGGAATTCCTCCTGCTAACACATTTTTCAGAAAGTGTGCCTTTTGGGATTGGAGTCTAACTTGTGTTTTTTGTTAGAATTGACAAGGGCAGTGAGGAATGCTGTCCACCTAGAGACCAGATTGATTTTTCCCTTTACATTTAGGATTGCAGTTTTAAGGGGAGCCAATCTATCTATCATTATTGAAAGAGTGACCACATAGTTTCTTTTCAAAACCTGGACTCTTTTTAAAATCTATTCCAAGACAGTGCATACATTGAAATTTACTGACAAAATCACGACTCATCCTATGAATGAAATAAAGCAAATTTAATCCTTGAGCACCGAAGCATTGATGGAGTACACTTAGTATCATTTGGTTACTTTTGTAAGTGGCAGTATTTTGTCATGGATAGAATATCTTTGCTTTTTCATCTCTAAAATGGGCACCTTTAGAACACTTCTGTAATTATTAACTCAAATGTAGTATTGATAAATACATCTTCAGGTATAGATTATATTCTAGGCTTTCAGCAGTTTCATATGTTAAAGGAATATTGGGAAGAATTCAGAGACTCTAGCTGAACCCTGCAGAATCTAACATATTTTGACTGCTAATGAAAACATTAAGCGTGGTCATAAAAATAATATGAAAGGCAGGCTTCTATTAAATGATGGGTCTACTGTGTCTTACCACCCCCTTCCATTCTCTGCCTATCTCTGCCCTTTCTTAAGAAGCTGACATGTAAATTATGTTACCAGGGTTCCTTTGACTATGGCTTTCAGTTAGGTTGGCCAACGAGGATAACTTGCAAGACGATAGTATGTCTAGAGGAAAAGATTTCAGGATAGTTATTCATCTCTCCCCTCTCTGCTTCACCATGATTTTGTAACTGTGTTGTTCTTTTTGGATAGCAGTTCTCAAACTGCTATTATTGTTACCTGGAGGGTTCATTGGAGCTCAAGAATTTGCATACAGTCTTTGGTGACAGAAATGATGATCCAGAAACATCTCGCATTAAATCAGCAAGTGCCCAGTGCAGCCTCTCCTCCACAGCTTTCTGTCTGTGACAACACTGTTCACTCCTCTTCAGGTCTGGAGTTAGTGGTAGTACTTCTCTGTTGCTAGACTCTTGGTTGTGCCTCATCATCTTATTAGGCTCCTGACAGGGAACTCATCAGTACTTCCAGAAATAGTCCCTTCTAATATCTTTTCAGTGTGTTTTAGTCAGCCTTTTCACTGCTGTGACAAAAACAAAAACCCTGATGAGAACAATTTTAGAGGAGGAAAAGTTTGTTTGGGGGTTCACAGTTTCAGAGATCTAAGTGCATACATAGGCAACTGTGTTCTTCAGGGCCTGAGATGAGGAAGAACATTGTAGTAGGAGTGCATGGTGGAGGAAAGCAGCTGGGGATATGGCACCAGAAAAGAGAGAAAGAAGAAGAAGAGAAGGAGAAGGAGAAGAAGAGGAGGAAGAGGAGGAGGAAGAGGAGGAGGAGGAGGAAGAGGAGGAGGAGAAGGAGGAAGAGGAAGATGAGGAGGAGGAAGATGAGGAGGAGGAGGAAGAGGAGGATGAGGAAGAGGAGGAGGAGGAAGAGGATGAAGAGGAAATGAGAGACCTCTGCTCAACCAGGACAAAATATATAACTCAAAGGCATACCCACAGAGACCCTCCTTCTTCTACTATGCCCTGCCTACTTACAGTTACCACCTGGTTAATCCCTATCAGTGATTTATGCACAGATTAGGTGAAGACTCTCATAACCCAATCATTTCACCTCTAAACTTTCTCGCATTGTCTCACATGTGAGCTTTGGGAGATGCCTTATATCTAAACCAAAACAAAGTATATCATTTTTTTCTTCTTCGACCATAACTGACACAGTGGGCAATAAAATTACTCAAACTCAATATTTAAGAAGTTTTGAAAATAACTGGAATTGTTGCATTTTTAATTGCTCTCAATTATTTAAACTTTTATGTCAACTAGGTCGGCCATTTCCATTATAATTCATAGGACTTTGCAGATTTCAATCAGCACAGCATTTATGCAGCCCATAGCATTTATGCAGCCACACTAAAAACTTGGTAGTTTCACAAGTGAGACAAAACAGCAGCAAAAAAGTATTACTCTGGAAACCTTTAAATTCAAATCTTTTGCCATTTTTGTCACCGTGAATATTTGAACTGGAGTTGTGATTTATGTAATGGGTTTCTAAAATAAAAGTGTTCCAGTCATTTAGTGTATATTAATGTATACTTTTCAACAAATGTCTTAAACAACTTAAATAATTTAAAAAACACTCAATGATAGATAATTATACTATTATTAAAAACTAAGTTCACCATGTTTTTATCAATGGGTCCTGGATGTATTAAATAATTATGATTACAAATGTTTTGAAACGTTAAGATCAGGTTTCAAGTGTCTTCGAAGGTAGTTTTCAAATCCCTCTGCTTTTATATTTTATTTTTGCATAAGAGGTTTTTACCTATGAGAATCACTTTTCTACATTTCAGGAAGCATACCTGTTGACTGTTGAAAAGGTTATTCTTAACTGGTCTCTTGTGGATTACTCCAGAAAAAAAATTGAGAAAAGTGAAAAGAAGGGAAAATTCTTCAGATATATTTGGTAATGAGAACAGCAGAAGTCAGCTGTGATGCCGATGGGGTGTCAGAAGTCAGAAGGCTCAGTAGACATGGGGTTAACTTTTTCCACTATAGGATCCTAACAGCTCTGCATCTAAGATTCTTATGTCCTGTAGGTCACTTTGTGGAGCTTTGAAGAATGGAGTCCCTACCATCAAAATAAAATCTGAAAAAGCGATTTCACGTTTTTTTTTCAGTGTCAAAAGGTCTTTCCTTTCCCAAATCCTAGGCATAAACAATGCACTCTTTCTTGAGTTTCTCATATCAGCCAACTGGTTGATTCTATTATTGTGTTAAGGAACCATATGAAGGTTTCTGAGGCAAGAGGACTGTTGTGATGAAGTGTAAATTTAGAATTTTATTACTGGAGACACAGAGTTTAAACATATGGAATAGTATCAAGAATGTATAACTTGAATTTTTGTTTTTTGAGAGAGAAAGGGACAATGAGAGAGAGAGAAAGGGAATTAATTTTTATTTAGTTTTCATGTGGCTTTCATTGCTCCAACAATTTGTTGTATACGTGGTGCTGGGGTTCAAACCCATATACTCACACATGCCAGGCAAGTGTCGTAACCATTCAGCCATAGCTCCATTCCCTGTAACTTGTTAACTTAGAAAGTATAGAGAAGTTTTTTCCTCTATAAACTTGGCACTACCACCAATCTTTCAGTTGAGGTATCTTGGAGAAGAACATTAAAGGCAATGTGAAAATGTGTTGCCCCAAACCCACAGAAAGCATCAGATCTCAATAATTGAATTAACTATTATTCTAGATATCAGAAAAGCAAATGTATGAGTTCACTACAATTTGAACTTTTTTGTATGTACATATGGGATTAATATCAAAATTTATTGTAATTGTACCATGGTCAGAAAATTTCATTTGTTTACACTTCCCTAATGGTATGTCGATTTTTTCATGTTCCATGGTTGCTTAGAAAATGCATGTTTTATATTTGTTAGCTGTGGCATTAGTTTATACCTAATACAGGCTTATTTATTATAATTTCATATTTTATTAGCCTTAGTAATTTTTTTCTGCCAGCTCTATTAATTCCTAAGAAGAATGTGTTAACTATCCACTCTTACTGTAGGTTTGTCAAGTTTTTCTTATCTCTCATTTTTTTTTATGGTTGGATGTTTCATAATTAGGTCCAACCAGTATAGGAGCACTATTTCTTCCTGATACCTTGTTCCTTGCATCTCTCATATCCAACATTGCATAAGCATTTCCTTCCTGATTTAAATTTGTGATTTCTGTTGATTCCATCAGTTCTCATGGCTTCCATTATTACCACCTGCCTGAGCCAGCAATTTACTGAATCTTCCCCAGATTACTTCAGTATTCTCTTACCTCTCCTGCCTCCAGCCATACTCTCCCAGAGTATATTCTCAGCAAAGTTCCTCCAGTTCTTTCAAGAGGCTTCCAAGTCTTCCATGGGGCACTGTACTTTTCTGACCATAGTGCTGTGAGAGTGACCCTACAGAGGGGCCCTTTGTTTGCATTTGTTGGGGTTGAACCAGTGCCAGTAATCCTGGAATTGTTTTCATTTCAGGTTCCACCTTGCAGTTTCTGTACCAGGCAGGTATTATAAATTTGAACCCATATCTACAGATCATGAAGGTCTGGGATTTTGATTTATTAATGAGACATTTTCCCATCCAAATAGCCTTAGTGAACCAGTAAACATTTTGCTGCTTCCCTGGGATAATGAATATAGTTCTTCTGATGTAGAAGAATGAGTAGAAATTTCAGCATAGAATTCCAAGAAGAGGTCCTGGTTCTCTTGCTTCATACACATTTCAGTCAAATCTCCAGCCTGTAGAGATCATGGAACATCAGCCCAAGGGTCTAAATCTAGGATCAGATCCTGGTAGGCTGCCATGCTGACAGTCTTTCATTACCACTCCATTTCATTTTGGAAGCCTGGAGATTGACCAGTATGTGTTTCAAGCTGCACTACGTGTGATTGTGCGTGTGTGATTGTGTGTGTGTGTACATGCGTAGTTTTGTGTAATTTGCTCTTCTGTATTTTTAATTTAAAGTTTCCATTTTAGTTTTTAGCCAGAGGGTAGCTCATTGGTGACTACGGCATCTACTATCCTAGAGTGGATTAGGATGAAATTTAAAATTAATTCTCAAAGTTATTCAAAGTAATTATTTAATTTGTTCAAGGATTCAGCAGACATTTATAGACAATTTTGTGCCTCTAGGTGTCAGGCTATGGGAATTATGCAGTGAATAAAACATACCTGTTCCTTGCCCTTGTGAAGCTTAAGACAGAATGGAGGAAAAAGATATTAAACCACAAGTAAAAGAAATTGCAAATCAAGACAAATGAGTCAATGATAAGAAATTTATTTTGTACAAGAAATAAAGCAAAATTGAGACAAAGAAATGATTTGCATAAAATGGTCAGAAGATAATCTCTGTGACCTCCAAGAAAAAAATACAGAAGACAAGATTCCTTATAAATAGTGCTTATTAGGGTCATTTATTATGTTCTTAAACACCATAGGGTGTTTTGCTCAGTACCAATTTAAAAAGGCTTGGTTTCCATCTATATCTACCTTTATCCAGCAGACTTCAGTTTTTTTTTAACATGGATTAAAACATACCTGAAGGTAAATATTGCTTTACTGAAGTTACAAGTTGCACACAGAAAAAATAAGTTACAAACTATAAATATGGCATGATTAGCATATAATGTTTTTAAAGAGAGAGGAACAGTGAAGAAGAGAGAAAGAGAGAATCAATTTTATTTAGTTTTTCATGTGGCTTTTGTTGCTCCAACACTTCCTTGGGTAAGTGGTGCTGGGGTTTGAATCGGTGTCCTTGTGCATGCCAAGCCAGCGTGTAACTGCTGAGCCAAAGCTCCAGCCCCGGAATGTAAGTTTTGTTGGGGAGATGATGTCTGAAAATTTTCTATGATGTAAGAATGATTTTGAATAACCTATTAATTTTTGGAAAAGAGTGGAAGGAAAGAAAACTTTCAAGTACCTGTTTTACTCAAAAAATGGCTTTAGAAATTACCTCATTTAGGCAGTAATGGAAGCATGATTAAAATTTGTTCCCACTTTTCTTGGAAACAGTTTTTACTTCATCTTGGCTCATGTTTTGTAATAATAGAAGTTTGAAAAATGCTGTATGAATGGTTCCTAGAAATTTCTAATGCAAATGAATCTCAATGCATAGCAAGACTCAAAAAAGTTCTGAAGACTTTCTTTTTAACTTTTTTCAAGCCAACACCTCAAAAAATTTGACTCTAGAATGTTATGCGATGTGTTATATGTGTGTAAAGTTTTATCCAATGGCATGTTCAGGACTCCTAGGAATGTGCTTTTGGAGATTCTTCCTTATGTTACGTGTCTAATATTAATATATTTTTTCATTCTTGTCTTGATACTATTTGTTCAGTTAAAAAGTTAAGTCATATTATGAGAAATGTTATGAGTAATTTTTGAAAAATATTCCAAATATCATAATATCATTTCTTTAAAAATCATTATTAGCTAACAAGTGGAACAACCATGCATTTTGAATTGTCAAGAATGGTCCTCTTCTATAAAAGGATTGTTTCAAAATATGACAGAATTACATACTCTGTAAACTTGGATACCTTCCCTTTTAAAAATGCAGCTCATTGTCTAAAAACAAGTGATTTCAGTATGCAAATTCAGAACCTCAAGTACAATAACAGCACAAGTTTTTTTCATAGACCTTCCTTGCACTCATCTTCATTTAGGAATATACAATAAAATGGAAAGGTATAAAAAAAGGGAAATCAAAAAAGAAAGAGAAGTAAAAAGACTTGCACTGTCTCTGGAAACTAGAAATGCAACTCCTCCAAAGTAAATCCTGGAAGAGGAGATTCTGCATGTAGTGCAAATGAGACCCGACTAGAGGGGAGGAGGGGCTGACTCAGCCTGCCAATCAACAGGAGAGACACTAGCCACCCATGTGGGGGTTTGCATTAGTTTTATAATATTGCTCAACATACTAATACTGACTAGTAGCTTCAAACCAGCTCCATACAACATCTCATAACTTTAATTGGTCAGCCCTCTGGGTATAGGTTAGCTAGGTCTTCTGCTGTTTCTCATCAGGAAATCAGACAAGGTATCAGCTATAAATGTGATTTTGTTGGAGGCTTGGAGTTTTCTTCCAACTTCATTCAAGCTGTTGACAGAATTTAGTTCTTTGTGGTTGTGGCACTGAGAACCTTGCTTTCTTCCTGACTGTTGGATAGGAGTTATTCTCAACTCCTAGAAGACACTTTCAGCATTTAGCCACAGAACCCACTCATGCTATGGCAGCTTATTTCTTCCAAGGTACTATGAGAATGTCTTTCTAGTTGAATAAGTTGTCTTTCATAATGTGTCCTATTAACAGTGTTATTTTACCTTGATCACAAGCCACACTCAAAGGGAGGGTATTTCGTAGGGTGTGTACACTGAGGGGATATCTCAGGATTCTGTCTAGCAGAAAGTTCCTGTGCTCTCCCTGGTTTGCAGGATGAGGCAAACCAAGATGGGTCTTGAGCATCATAGCTATGAGTGCTTTCCTTAGATTTCCCAGAGGAGAAATGTATCTGATAAACATTGTCAGTAAAAGAAAATCTTTTAAAAAGTGGTATCATTGAACTGGTGTGCTTCTTTTCCCCCTAAATAGGAAGTATGAAACAATCAAATTTTGTAGTAATTGACATATTAGAAACTAAACTGTATATTGTCAGCCCTCTGTATCTGTAGTAGACCAAAAACATTTAGAAAAAATGCATCTGCCCTGGACATGTGAGAACTATTTCCTAAACAATACAGCATAACAACTATTTACATACATTTGCATTGTATTAAATATGATAAGTAAAGATAATTGCAAATACACAGGTGGATTGTGTAGGTGTTCTGCAAATGCTATACCACTTTTATAAGGGACTTGAGCATCCTTGGATTTTGGTATCTGAGGGTATCCTGGAACCAGCACCTATGGATTATTGGGGATTGTACTTGTCTACATCTTCTTATATGAAACTTTTTAGATGAAATTTTGTAATACTTTTGAAATGATGCTTATGATATAATAAGGAAAAGAATTGTAAATTATGTACTTTACTTTCTTTCTTCTGCCATTAACACTCCAAAATATCCTTCTTTACCTCTCCAGAAGTTGGATTATGGAAGAGAAGATTGGAAAAGCGGGGGAGGAAGAAAAAGAGAGCATAATAAAAAACCAAGGCAATTTAATTAAAAAATGAAGAAAAAGAATTTCAAAATGAATTTAATACTAGCTTGGTGTGGGGAAAAAAGTCTGTCTTCATGACTACCCAGGGGTAGAGGGCAGAGAATATAGATGCCATTATCATCACCTTGCCATTGATCAGGAACATCACCCAATGAGTTGAGCTAATTCTTACAGCTTCAAGGGAGAAAGCCTCCTAAATAACTACTATTTGTATCTTGGCATAGGTAGTGTACTTTTAAAAGTGAAGAGAACCAAGATATAGCTCCCTCTGGCATAGAAAGTCATTTTCCAATTTCTTCATTTCACTATTAAGCATCTATTGAGCTCTTTGAAAGCAGCAGGAATTCAAATAGGAATGGTATGGCTTGGCTTTCAAGGAATTCACAGGAGAAAAAAACATAAATAAATAAGCAATATGATGTAATACACACTAAAATAAAATGTAATACATAGTGAAACCTTACATACAAATAATATATAATGTAATACATACTAAAATATGGAAAACCATTAGAGTGAGTAACTAATAATTTGAAAGGGTAAAAATAACTACAAAGGGAGGGTGTTAATTGTCTCATTCCTTAAAGAATAAAGGTGGAAGTTAGGATGGGCAGGAAGTGGGTAGCATGGAGGCGAAAGCTGATGAGTTCAGTACACCCTCATGGGGTACCAGCAAAACTCAGGAGAAGGAATCACCTTAATGAAGCGAACTTTCATCAAATAAATTAACAAAGGCAAGGTTAAATTGTGCTATTAAGAGTCCTTCAGAACAGCCTGTTTTTCACATCTTAATTATATAAAGAGATGTTAGTAATAGTGAAAAATCAATCAGAAGGAAAGTAATGTAGGGGAATGTTGTGTTCCTTTCATTTAGTGTATTGCTCAGCCCACAAAAGCAATGAGAAGCTTTCATAATAGTAAAAAGTCCTCCTCTTTCTTACTTAGGCAAGCACATGGTTAAGAAGTTATAATTTTCATTGCAGAGGCAGCTTATTTGTGGTTTGCAAGGGCACAACCACAGGGGATAGAGATTCTCACACCTGATGCCCTTTTTATGCTTGTGGAAATGAGTCCTGGAAGGTTACTTTATCTAATAATGCTCTGCTTGCCTGGCACGGACCCTTTTAAAATCTGGATGATATCACTTATCTCCTCAGGAAATGTATGATAGCTGAACATTACTTATTTCAAAGCCCAAATAAAATGGTAATACTCTGGATGCATTACTCAGTTGATGCAATATCTCTTGATCGGGTTGTTCATTAGTCTAGTTTATGAAGTTAGTTTTTGAAGACAATGTACAACTGAATTTTAACCCCAAAGATCTGCACTGATTATACTGCAAGAACACAGGATTGTTATTATCATCATTCATCTTCACATTACCTTTTTATTCATTTCTTTTTGACACAGAACCAATCTGCAAGTTTATTGGTGGAGTGCTTGTCTAGCATTACTGGGGCCCTAAGTTCAATCTTTATGTCTGAATAGATTATACTGTATGTGCTATTTTGTTATTTGCTGGTATTGTTAAATTAATTTTGCATATATGTAGAGAGAGAGAGAGAGAGAGAGATAAATCCAAATACTAGTTCTTCACATTTCAGAAAATCATGGAGCAATTTTGAAATGCATATACATCCAAGCATTGAAAATTTTGCAGCTAACTTCAAGGGTCTCATGGATCCTCTTTCTTAAAAGGCTAAGGAATTCCATGAATTTCACTATAAGGATCCCTGAATCAATGCATTGTATGTTTATATATATAGTAGGTATTTTATGTGGTTTCTGAGCTCTTTTACCTTGCTCTCTGGAAAATTTTCCAAAGAACTAGGTCTATGTTAAGTATATTTAATGCTTTCCTCTTTCACACTGACTAGGTTAGGGTGGACCTCATGGACATAATGCATCAGGGAGTCAGTTCACTGGCGTGGCAGGAACTCATTTGTCTTAGTTGATTTTTGTTGTTCTTTTAGGAAATGTAAATTCAGAAACACGTATATTCTAATTTTTAAAAGGTATGAGATCTTTTATTGTAAGCCAGACTCTGAAAGTCAAGAGTGTTGGAATGTTTTCTCTCATATGTGGAGGCTAGAGAGAAATAAGACATTTTCAATTAAGTTAGGATCTCATGAAAATAGAAGGGAGGATAGTGGAATAGAGGAAGGGGATTGATTTAGGGGTAGGGAGGAGAGAGGGGAAAGGGGAAGAATTGCAGAATGTAAATGACCCAATGATACTATGTGCATATATGAATACACCACAGTGAATTACATTTTTATATATAATATAATTCACCAATTAGAAAATAAATTAATAGAAGGAAGTCTAATAGACTATGGGCAAAGGATCAAGGGGAAGGAGGAGAGGAAGAAAGGGGGTAAGACTGGGGATTGAGATGGAGCAAATTATGTTATGTGCACTTATGAATACATCAAAATGAATCACATAACATGCATAACTATGATGCACTAATTTAACAAGTACCATTTGAGTAACACAAAGAATAAAGACAAATCTATTTTCCTACATCTAGAAGGAAAATAAATATGAACGATAAAAAGAAAACATTAAATATGCCTCCAAGAAAGCATACCAACCTCAGAAGAAGAATTGGAAACATGTGGAGAGACACTGCCATGGCAGACATTGGAGGAATTGCCTTAAACTTAAATTTTTATTTCAGTAAAACTAAAGACATCAAAGTGGTGTAGTTGTAGAATTTTACATTCAAAAGTTAAGTCACTGTGTCATCCTAGAGTTGTCACTAACCTCTCAACACACTAGTCAGTGTACATCTGTGCTTCAAGAGCTCCTATTGACTTTAACAGGTAAGATATTTGAGGGAAACTTATATGAAGGACTAATGGAAGTAGACATATAGAAGAAATGAAGACAAAAAAAATCAGAAGCTGGAAACAAGTCATCTTTATGTCCATCCATCCATCCATCCATCCATCCACCATTAGATCAAGGTTAAGAAATGACTCTGAAATTCTAAGCAAGAACTAATTTGGTATAAAAGGATCATTTTCACAGTAAATGATATTAAATATTATGATAGTACACTTAAAATATATAATGGAAGGTTTAGAAAATAAAAATGAGAAAATTCCTCAGCAAATAAAGAAAGTATATAACATTTAAGAAATGAGATAAAAGAGCTAGAACCACCAAATTAGACCTTTAATAGAGAAGTAAGAAAAATTCCTGAAAGAAAATAAAATGAAGGAAGACAAAATTTGTTCTATGATCACTAAGATGCATATGAAGCAACAATTTTAAGAACAGTATAATTAGGAAAAGGCTCAGGAAAAGACCTGGGTGTATGAGGAGAGTTGGTAAAGCAAAAAGGTCCGTCTAGTAAACAGTGGAGGAAAGTTAAAATTCTTCAATAGTATTTCTGTGGTAATTTATTATTTAAAAACAATTTTATTAAGAAGTGAGCTGTTGCACAATCATAAATGATTATAAAGTAACAATACGATATGCATTTGCTACTAAACCAGAGTTATTCCCACATCTTCCACATCTCTGATTCTTGATTCTTCTATATTTCATCCCTACAACTGATATAAATGTTTAGATTGTGAATTTTCCAGTATTAAATGATTGCATAAGAATATTTGGAATCTTGGCTGGGAGGTGGGGAGGGTGAGAGAGTATGTTACATTGTTGATTATTTCCCTAGAACCTTCCCTATTCTCCCACACTCTCCTCTCCCCTCCCACCTCCTCTCACAAACCCCCCACATATGTATGGTTCCCCTAGATTATGTGTTGCTGTGATTTTGCTGAGGTTAATTTATTATTCATAGAGAAAATAAAAATTAAGATTCCTACCTCAAATCTTACATAGAAATGAATTTCAAAAACCTAAGTATATGGAAGTGAAAATTTAACATGTGAGAAGAAAAGACATGCCTGTAGATAATTTTGGTTTAGGGATTATTTTCTTAAAGAAAATAAGAGGCACACTTTATACAGGAAAGTATTTTGACATTTGGTTATGAAACTATTAAAACCTTTGGCTAAAAAATTAGCAGTGGTATGTGTACAATGGAGTTCTACTCAGGCATTAGAAATAATGGTATTACGATATTTGAAGGGAAATGGATGGTAATGGAAGGAATTATGCTGAGCGAAATTAGCCAAACCCAGAGACTCAAGAGTCAAATGTCTTCCCTCATTTGTGAAGGCTAGAGCAAAACCCAGGCTTGGATGAAAGGTCAAACTCATGTATTAGACTCCCCAAAGTCAAAGCAGTGCATAATATTGGGGAACCATAGATATGTGGAGGTGGGGAGGGAAGAAGAGGAAGCTGGGGATGGATATAGGAGGGGATCAACAATGCAGCTTACTCTTTACTACCCTGAGAAGCCAAATAATACTGATGCAATCATTTAATTTTGGAAAATGCACAATCATATATATACATATAAATAAAGACATTTGTATCTGTTATCGGGGAAATATAGAAGAGTCAAGAGACTGGGTGTGGGTGATATGGGGGTAATTCTGGATTAGGATCAGGATCATATATTGTTACCACATATGCATTTATGATTGTACAAAAACTCAACTCCTCAATAAAATTAAAATAAAACCTATACTATAAGTAAAGTCTAAAGACAAATGAGAAGTATAAGAAACACTATACATATCTCTGCTAAGGGATAGTAACCAGAATTTGTGTTCTATAGGATCATAGGAAAAAAAACACAAACTTTAAATTAGTAACTATTCAAGTTGCTCAAATTCAGTGAAAATCAATGATGCCACTTTAAATGACAATGCAAAACTATTTTACATTAAGCAGATTGGAAAAATCATAGAAATCTGAGAATACCAAGTGTTGGCAAAGATATGGCTAAATGTTGACATCTGCTACTCTGAGTATAAATATAGACAGAATGTTTGTTTTAACATTTTTCTGTACTTGCCTGTTTTAAAAACATAATTTCTAAAAATTTTAAAACATTATTCATAATTAAAATTTTAAATATTTTTGTGTGTTTAGACAAGTTAAATATCATAACAATTATCTATATTTGTGAAGTTATCAAGAACTCCATTTGAAAGTGTCTTTGCCTGGTTCATTTTTTTTTTAAGAGAGAGGGAGAGTGAGAAAGAGCGAGAAAGAGAAAGAGAGAGACAATTTTTATTTTGTTTTTCAAGCAGCTTTCATTGCTCTGAGACTTTGTTGTGTACATGTTGCTAGGGTTTGAACTCATATACTTGCGCATGCCAGGCAAGTGCCTTAACTACTGAGCCACCACTCCAGCCCTGCCTGGTCCATTTTTTAGGTGCAGTTTGCTATTATTATTATTATTATCATCTTTGAAATTTTTTTCCAATTCATCCTAAAACTTCACTTTTGATATCTTTTCCCCTAAAAAAAAATCATGCATTCTGTTGATAGGTTTCAACTAGAGTTGACATCAGACATTCTAATTTGAAGCCATATTATTAGTATCTGGGGTTCCATTTCCTTCCTTTTCCATATGATCTCAGACTTCTTCTCTGTGGTTATTATTAGCCTTGCACATGTTCAACTTTAGTACATATTTCTAAATTCAGCCAGTTTTCTAAAATGGTGTACTAATTTATACTTTCACTCACAGGGTAGTAGAGTTTCTTTTGCTCTATATTCTTGCCAACATATATATGTGTCAATGTTTTACGTTTTAGCCATTTTGACAGATAATATAGTGATATTCTATTGTGGCCTTAATTTTCATGTCTACTACTGTTGAACACTTTTTTGATATATCTCTTTTCAATTTGTATATCCTTTTTGCAAAGTGTTATTCTAGATTTTGCTCAAGAGGTTAGAGAGGTGGCTCAGTGGTAAAGCACTTGTCTGGCATGCATGAGGATCAGGGTTCGAAACCCAGCACCACATACAGAACTAAATTTCAGAAAAACAAAAACCATATATGAATGTAGCATGGTGAATCTCATCAATATGTATATCAAAGAGTCACTAAATTAAAAAAACTATTAGTAAACAACAGAAAGACCGGTAGAGGAAAGAATATAGGGTGCTAGGGCAGGAAGGAGGGGAAACACTGGGGACTAAGTTAGAATAAGCAATACCACATACTTTTATTAAAAGGTCAATGTTTATCCTATTGTCAAATATATCTAAAAAGAACAGGGGGAGGGTGGAAAGGGGGGAAGGGGAAATAGAAGGAACTGAATTAAAACAAGACACAAGACACACTACAAGCTTTTAAAAGTATGCCATTTTGTACCCTACTGTCACATATTAAAAAGACAAAAAACAACTACCAAAAAAAAAAAAACCCAAAAAACAAGAAAACAAAAACCCTCCAAGGGTTGGGAGGAAGGAAGGGGAAGGGGAAAAACTGAAGTCCAAATTAGAATAAGTTGAATTCCATGCTTCTATAATTATGCTATTGTATAATCTTATGTCATATGTATCTAAAAATATCAATAAGACTTTTAAATAAGCTTTAAACTTTAAAACAAAAAAAGATGAAAAAATAAAGATTGACTGTAAAAAAAATCTTGCCCAATTTTCAACTAGGCTTTATGTCAGTGATTTCTCTGAATTCTTTATGTATTCTGCGTACAGATCCTTCATTGGCCATGGTAAGTATCTCCCATTCTGTGGCTTGCATTTTTAATCCCTCAATGGTATCTACTGATAAACAGAACTCTTATTTCTAACAAAGTATTTCTATCTTAAGATAATAAGAGCATTCTTCTAAGATATCTTCAAGAAGCTTTATTATTTTTCTATTTCACTTTGGAAATTAATTTTGTGTATACAGTTATATAAAGATGAAGAGTTAACTTATTTCTGGGAGAAGTAGATTCGCTGTTCAATTACTTTGAATTTTTTTCTACTTTTGAGTCAATTCAATATCTGTTAATGATTGTAGTTTTGTAAGTCTTGTTACCTGGTAAGTTGGTCAACTTTGTTTTCCTTCTTCCAGAGTATTGCAGCTAATTTTGTATCTACACTTCCATATATAAAATAAGACCTTTCTTTGATACCATTTAATACATCTACCATTCCAAGTCCCCACTTTCTGTCATGGGCCAATTCAAAGGTAGATATTGTACACATGCAAACTTGATTTTTTGTTTTATCTCCATTTTTTTTCTATTATTCCACTGAAAGTCCTTCCCTCATATCCAGACGCCTGTGATCACCTGTTGAGAAATACAATGACCACACATCTTTCTGCATCTTATTTGATCTCTCAAATGCATTTAAAACAGCCATTTTCTGCTTCTTGGAATTATTTTTTCTTAAATTCTAAAAAAGAACTGCCCCTTCTACCAAAGTATTCCTTTTATACTCACATGCTGTTCTTTCAAAGACTTGTTTGCTGTAGGGTCTCCTTTATTGTACCTATAAATGTTAGTGATTTTTATTTTAGAGGTTAGCTTTCATGTATCTCCTAGTAAATTTTTAGCCTTTAGTTTGAAGTGGTTGCTTTGAGATTATTTATTTACTGAATAATGAGAATTCTCCTGTCCTGTTGGTGGAAGTGCGCATTTGAATATAACCGTCAAATTGTTGAAACTCATTATTTTCCCCTTCTCTATTTTTTCTTCTGTAACTTTAATTATACGTATATGGGACCTTTTCTGTAACTTAAATTTATCTTAAATAAATATTACCCATCATTTTTTTGTACCCAGTCTTTATTCTACACAATTTCTTCTCTTCTGAATTTCCAGATTCTCTCTTCTTCTAATCTGGATTTCAAGATTCTTTCTTCTTTTACTTGTGGTGAAATATGATTATTTATTTTTCAATTGAGAATATTATGTTTTAAATTTTCTCAATTATTTTTAATAGATACCATTATTATAGTAGTCATTTTCCATTTTCTCTCTTTTCTTTTTTTTTTCAGGGCTGAGGACCTAACTCGGGGCCTTGCGCATGCTAGGCAAGCCCTCTGCCACTGAGCTAAATCTCCAACCCCCCATTTTCTCTTTTTTAATGTAAAACATTTTTATTTTTACTTTTATTTTTTATTGGTGCATTAAAGTTGTACATAATGATAGAATTTGTTGTTACATATTCATACATGTACTCAATGTAACCATATAATTTGTCCAATATTTCCTGCCTCCAGCACTCCCCTCTACCCTCATCCATTTTCTTTTCTAGCTTTCTTTCTTTCTTTCTTTTTATTTTCAGGGGGGGGGGGAAGAGAACAAGAGAGAGAGAGAGAGAGAGACAATCAATTTTATTTATTTTTTATTTATTATTGTTTCTCTAATACTTAGTTGTGTATGTGGTGTGGGGATGTGAACCCTGGACCTTGCAAATGCCAGGTAAGTGCTACAACTGCTGAGCCATTGCTCTGGCCCCTCTCTTCTAGGTTTTGAACATAGAAAAATCAAACACAAAATGTTTTGAACATGATAATGAAGTTTTCTTAAGGTTTGTGTCTAATAATTGCAATACCCCGCATATGTTTTTTGACTGCTTCTGTTATCTTTTTTCTCTTTAATCTTGGTATCCGTGTGTGTGTGTGGAGGGGGTACAATTCAAGACTGGACTTTGTTATGAAATCATTCTGAGGTCTGGATGATCTGTCCTTCACAATTCCACTTCCTTTTGCTTTTGATAGGCTATTGAGTTGTCAGCCTAGGTTCCTCACATCCATTTCAGGCTTTAACTTTTTGAAACTGAGTTTATTATTGAGTAGGTCGAACTGAGATTGAGGAGTCTTAACAAGGTTTTCTCCCTGTGGCTGATCCAGATCTCCAAATTTTGTCTCCACAACACTGATTCTTCCCAGAGCTCCTTGATTTTTAACTTGATAGCTGCCACTTTCAATTGACTTTGTGACCTATGAAGCTCACAGTTCAGCACCTGATCTGAGCTGGGAAAGGGTACAGAATGTTATAGCTCTGTTCTTTTGCTCTTCTTTCTGTCCTGGAACTCTAGGTCCAGGCTATTGTATCTCTGAGCTCTGGTTTTGGTCTTTTTAGCTCTGATAGCTGCCAAGATCTGTTTGTTTCTTTACCCTTTAGCTCTCTGTTTGCTCATCTTTTTGGATTCTTGGCCCTATTATTCTTAGGAATAAGCAAACCCTCTGAGGGAAAGAGCAGCAGAAAAGAAAAGAGTCATATCAATGGGTTTTTCTTCTCTTAGATCCTCAAATGGTATCTACAAAGGTGGTTTTCCAAGGCTTCACATAGCTTATTTTTATGTACTTTTTCTGGAATTAATTGAGGTATATGTTAAATATAGTTTTGTATTCTATTTTCAATAGTATAAAAATTTCTGGTGATAATACAAATTTTTGAAATCTAATTTTAATAAATGCATTGTATTTCAGGTATGGGTAAATCATGATTTTACTCTTTCTTTAATATTGGTATTTCTGCTTGGATTCCAAATTTTAATTATTTTAATAATTTTATTATTAAAAATAATTGTTGCAAACATTCATGATGTGCTGGATTTGAGTAATTATATGACCATCAGTAGAACTTTCCTACTTATTGTGAACATGGTCAACATGGAAGTTACCATGGGAGATGCAAAATTGGGAAGCAAGTTGATCCTTTTTCTCTAGACAATATACTTGGAGATAAAAGTGGAGATTTGGAAAACTAGTATATACTACTTTTTCATTGAAACTTTATGAAAGGCATATGTAATAATGGAAATATCTAACAGATGGTTAGACATCGAAAGAGCAAGAAAAACTTTTGAAGTCAATATAATCTGAGATGGATTGTATTTTTTGAATAGAGTAAGGGAGGAAGTCATATTTAATTATTTTATAGTTCCTTGTCTTATTTTTATCTAAGGTTGTTTTGAAAGTATTATTCCTAAGATGCCTACACTTGCATTTTTCTCTGTCTGAAAAAAAAAATCACTCATCATTGATGGATTTTTCATGGTCTATAAATCTGTTTCAGTTGAATAAATACATTTAACCTAAGCTCCTGGATCACAGGAAGTTTGCTGACAAACTGCATAGCCGACAACCCTCTATATGCAAATATAAGGACAGGAATGTTTTGCTTTGCCAGTTTGAAATAAGAAAAGTTTATGATCCTTATTTTTTCACCTACTCAGAGGCAAATCCAGGATGTGCATATAAGCTAATGACTAACAGTGATATTGAGAAGAGAATGCACCAAGAAAGAAAACCTCTAAAACCATCAATGAACAAGACTATATTAAACATTTGCATATATCTTATTTACTTATTACATTTCACTATAAGAATAGGCATTATTAATTTATTTATAAAGTTGGAAAATAGTTCAAAGTCCAATTCCTGGAAATTTTGAATCTTCAGCTGAAGTCTGTCTAAAGTCAGTAACATGTTCTTTCTACTAAAACATTAAGATTGAGTTCTGTTAACAAATACCACTATATCAAAAGTAACACTTCATATCACTTCAGGGTAAGTCTATCAATTCAGTAAAAGTTGCCCCATTTGAAAAATATTTATACTACTAAATGGTAGCACATATAATCATTTGACCATGCATGTTTAACCACACTGTCAGAATTCAAGACCTTTGAGTTAAACTGATATTCTAAATACTTTTTATGAAAGACTAAATGTCACAAAGAGTCTGGCCAAACAATTCCAGGACCCAAGACAAAGCACTTCCTTTTGCTCTGTCACCACAGTTGTGACCATCATCATAAGGCACAATAAACACACAAATATTTTCTTTGTGCTAATAACCAATGCAGGTGAGGTTGCAGATGAATATACACTTTGCATGCAGCAATATGAATTAGTTTGGTACTTACAGAAAACACACATAAATATTCTGTCAGGAAATATAAAATTGTTTATTATTATTGACTCAGCCATTACAGTTCTGGAAATGTTTCCTATGTAATTTAACAGATGGACAAGTTATGGACAATGTCAGGCCCTTTAAATTATAATGAAAATATATCCTCAGATTATTTAAGATAATGAAGGCTATTGCAAAGCTTCAAAGTCAAAAAAACCCCAAAGCCCCTCTCAGCAGCTGGACAGCGTGGCAAGTTTGAGTCACCTTTGTCATATTTCTTAACAGAACTTCCAGTGGCCAGATGGCCCAGGTAGCCCATTTTCCAGAAGGTCATATTCACTTATCCTCATTTTATTGCCTCAGCTTTTGTCTTGAGCATTATTACCTCTGACTCAGAGTGTAGTGTTTCCATAGCAAATGTGTATTTTAACTGGCTCAATCTACTTATATTCATTAAATGGCGGTAGTAATAATAAAATGGTTATAATAATAGTACTCTGCTTTTGACAGTTTTCTATGTACTAGTTATGTTCTACTAATATAGTAACTCATTTAATCCATAATACTTTTATGAAAAAGGTACTTCTATTATTACCACTTCAAATATAGGGAAAGTAAGGCCCTGAAAAGTTTTTCCAGCTAGAAAACAATGGCAGTATATCTTACCTGTAGGGAATTATTCACTAAATTACACACTGCTTCTCAAATAGAATATAGCTGAGAACAGTATGCACATATTTGAGAAACATTAGCACCACTGTGGAATGTTGCAAAGAACCAGAGGGTGGCGACTGCTTGATTTGGACCACAGCCAGTGACTACCTTTGGTGGTGGCATGGCCCTGCCTGGGGGACATTTTTTGCACAGTGCAGGATGTCCAATCTTGGCTTTGAGTTCAAACACCAGTTGCTAGAGAAAAAAGGCTCTAAGAATAAGCAAGTCAATTACAAAAATGCTGCAGATGCTGCAGCCTTCAAAGTCTGTCTGCTTTTATGAAACTTTTCTTACTCTTAACTTTCTCATTATAAAATCCTATAAAATAGCAATGACCCTCTGAGTCACTGCTTCTTCATCAGAGGACAGTGTCCCACCTGGTCCCAGCTTTCTCTCTATGTCTGTGTCTGTGTTTTTTTTTTTTTTCTTAATACCCCTATTCCCCTCACCAGTACCTGAGTTCAGCCATGAAAGCAGCAGCAGAATGGAAATCCACTGGGTCCACAGGATCACTCAAGAAGAGAATGTAAAAGGAAAAGAGAGACATGAAGTGAGTTCCAAAAAATACTAACATCTAGAAGTATAATAAAGGAAAATCAAGAGCAGAGGAGTCTCTGAAAGAGCAACACAGGAGGGGAAAGAAACATTTGGGTGGGGGATCTTCTAAAAAACAAAAGAAAAGAGCATTTCAAGGAGAAAACAGTCAGTTGTTTTGAAGGCTTCTGATATATCTGATAGGATGAAGGAAGAAGTGTGGCCATTGGATTTCTCAACAGGGGCAATTACTGGTGTTAGGATGACTGTCAGTGTAAGGGAGGGAGAAGTCATACCACTCAGAAGCAAGTGAAGACAGTGTGTGCAGCAACTTCGCCTGGGAATATGGCTAAGTTGGAGAGCAAAGACTTGAAACAGAAGCAAGAGGAGGAAGTGGATTAAAGGAGGATCTTATTTTAAATATGGCAGGAAGATATTGAAGTATGTTTGTAAATTCTTAGAAATGACCCTGCAGAAGAAGTCAGAAAAGATGAAGGAGAGAGAAAAGGAACATGAAAATTTAAATCTTTCAATGACAAGAAAGAGTTCTTCATGTGTTATGAGGACTGGCACTTTCTCCACAGTAACAGAGGTGAAAGAAGTAAATGTAGGAGTGGATGAAGGAAGGTGAGGAATGTGGTCTTCTTATTTAATCAATAATTCATGAAGTGAGGTCATCCATCAGGATGGAAATTGACACTTGGAGTGGCTAGAGACAAAGAATTGTGGCAATGAGGGAAATTAGCAAGGAAGTGCTACAAATAAGAGTTTGCTTTCAGTCAGGATAATATTTGAAATTTGTACTTCAGCTGTGATGATTTTCAACTTCTGACAAGATTAGGGATGTGTTCTGATAACTGGTCTTTGGAAAGTTTGTAAATAGGAAGATTTTCAGCGTAGCAGAAGAAAATGCAGCAGGGCATAAACAAATCACTGAATTTACTCAGGTGCTAGGCCAGATTTAACTACAGTGCCACTTACTGTAGAAAAGTTTCTGACATGGCCAGATTTTTTGGATAAGTGTATTTGATGTTTAAACATGGTCTGCTTTCAGATCTTAAAAAAGAGTAGCATCCTAAGAATGACCAGCTACATTCTTTGGAAACATTGTCAATCTGACCCCAAAATTCAAGGGAGTCAGAAAAAGCAGAACAAACTTGAAAAAGAAAATTCTTGAAGGACTCACTTTTTTTTTTTAATTTCAAAACTTACTGGAAGGGGCTGGAGCACTGACTCAGTAGTAGAGTATTTGCCTAGCATGCGCAAGGACCCAGGTTTAAACCCCAGCACCATGTACACAACAACCAGGTAGAAGTAAAACAAAAGCCAGATGAAAAATTAAATAAAATGAATTCCTTCTCCTCTCTCTCTTAAAAAAAATTTAAAAAACTTTACTAGAGAACAGGACAGTATGGCTGTGATGGAACAATAGAAAAATAGATGAATGGAATTAAATTGAAAACCTGGAAAAAAATTCTAACCAACATGGTCTATTGATCTTTGACAAGGATGCTGAAATAATTCAATGTGGGAAAATAGTACAGTTGACCATCTTTGTCCATGGACTCTGTTTCTGTGGATCTAATCATAGTCTGAAAATATTGGAGAAAAATATGCATTTGTGAGTTGGGCATGAGAATGCACACCTGGAATCCCAGTCACTAGAGAAGCTAAGACAGAGGGATTGAAAGTTGGAGGCCAGCCTTGGCAATGTAGAATAACCCTGTCTTTTAAAAATAAAACAAGGGCTGGAGATGCAGCTGAGTAGTAGAGTATCCTCAGGATTTGATTCCAACTATCACATACACACACACACACACACACACACACACACACAAAGTAAAAAAATGCATCTGAATATGTACAGAATTTTTCTTATCATTATTCTCTAAATAATACAGTATAGGAGCCATTTCTTTATTATTTACATTGTATTAGGTATTATAAGCAATCATGAGATGATTTAAAGTACACAGGAGGATGTGCTTAGGTTACATTCAAATACGATGCTAGTTATATAAGGGACTTGAGCATTTGTGACTCTTGATATCTGAGAGGGGTTTTTGGAACCAATCTCCCACAGACACTAAAGAATAACTTTATGTCCAACATATGGTGCTGGGACAGCTAGATAGCCACATGCAACACAAAGAGTAAAAAGCAGTCTCTAAAGAGCTATATGTAAATAAGGTCAAAACAATAAACTTCTTAGAAAAAACAAAAGTATAACTTCATAACATGGTGTTAGATAATGCTTTCTTAGATGACACCAAAAATATAACCCAAAAGCTGCAATAAAACTAGGCTCCAGGAAGAAATAGCTTTCTGGAAGGAAGTGGGTATCAGAGAAGTGGTATCTGACCCAACCCTTGATGTATATGGAAGAACCCAGAGGCTTGTCCTGCTTTCCCAATTCAAAAATCTAGAATTTCTTCAAGATGAAGAATCAAACTAGAAGAAGTTCTCCTCAAACCCACAACTGCCCTAGCAAGGAGTCCATGGCCAGGGACTGGGAGGAAAATCTAGAAAAAAATTATCAGTGATCTGATAATGAAAAGGAACAATGAACTAAAAGAAGAGTTAATGAAGGGAATAAGTGAGAAAACTCAAGATTTGAGAAACTCTATCATCAAAGAAATAGAAAACTCAAAAAGGAAGTAACAGAGCTAAAATCTGCAGTCAATGATGTGAGAGGGACCATGGAAGAATTTAATAATAGACTAAATTCTGTAGAAAATAGAATCTCAGCTATTGAAGAAAGAACTTCTGACAATGAGGTCAGGCTGAGCAAGCTTGAGCGCACTGATGACAATAAAGAAAAACAACTAAAAGAGCATGATCAGAATTTTAAAAATGTCTAGGATGAAATGAGAAAAAACAATTTAAGAGTAATGGGGATACAAGAAGAGATTGAAACACAAACAAATGGTATGAGGAACATCCTCAAGGAAACTGTGAAAGAAAACTTTTCCCATATAAAAAAAGAGTCATATATGCTCATCCAGGAAGCTTATAGGACACCCAACAGGCCTAATCAAATGAGACTCACCAAGACACATCACATTTTGAAGATACAACAGGGATATCAAGAAAAGAATATTAAAAACAACAAGGGAGAAATGCCAAATCACACTCAGAGGCAAACCAACAAGAATTACCTCTGACTTTTCAACCCAGACTCTGTAGGCAAGAAGGTCATGGAAAGAAATCTTTCAGTACCTGAATGACCAACATGCAGTGAAGAATACTATACCCAGCAAAACTCAGCTTCAAATTTGATGGGGAAATAATAATTTTTCATGATTAGATCAAACTGGCAGCATTCATGAACAGAAGCAACCTTACAAAGAATCTTCAAAGATACGCTCCAGATAGAAGAACAATCAATACCCAAAACTCACAAACAGGGCATTTAATGAAGGTACATCCAATCAATACCCAACCAAGACAGCACAGAACTTACTAATAATACACAATGACTATGAACCACATACACACTTCTGTTATGACACTGAATGTGAATGGTCTAAATGCACCACTCAAAAGACACAGACGAGTAGACTGGATCAAAAAACAAAATCCAACAATATACTGCTTACAAGAGACCCACCTAAGAGTCAATGATATCCCCAGAATAAGGGTGAAAGGATGGGAAAAAATCTACCATGCATATGGCCCAAGAAAGCAATCTGGTGTCACAATACTTATCTCTGACAAAGTAGATTTCAAAAATAAACTAATCAGATAAAGAAGGATGCTACCTAGCAGTAAAGGGAACACTTCAACAGGAAGATATAACTATACTAAATATATACTATCCGAATAACAGTGCTCCCAACTATGTGAATAAATTACTTCATGACATAAAATCACTTGTGGACCTCAATACGATAATACTGGGAGACTTTAATACTCCTCTGTCACCAATAGACAGATCATCAAAACAAACAAACAAAAAAAAAATAAAGAAATCTCCAGCCTAAACAATTCCATAAATCAAATGGATGTAACAAATGTATATAGAATATTCCATCCCAAATCAGCAGAATATACCTTGTTCTCAGCATTACATGAATCCTTCTCCAAAACAGATGATATTCTGGTTCACAAAGGAAATCTCAGCAAATGTATAGAGTAGATATCATTCCTTGTATCCTATCAGACCATAACACTATGACCTTAACCTTAGCAATCAACAGTAAAAATCATAACAGAAAATACACATATTCATGGAGATTGAATAACATCCTATTAAATGAGGAATGGATCTAAGAAGACAGGAGAGCAGAAATCAAAAAATTCTTGGAAAAGGAGAATGAAGACACAACATATCAAAACCTCTGAGACAGCATGAAAGCATTCCTAAGAGGAAAATTTATAGCACTGAGTGCCCACATTAAAAATGAAGAGAGATCCCAAATAAATAAGCTTATGCTCCATCTCAAAGCCCCTCAAAAATATGAACAATCTAACCTGAAAGCCAGCAAGAAGACAGAAAACAATCAATTTCAGAACTGAAATCAATGAAATTAGGAACAAAGAAACTATACAAAGAATTGATGAAAGAAGGAGATAGTACTTTGAAAAAATAAACAACATAGATAGACTCCTAGCCAATCTCACTAAGAGAAGAAGAGAAATGAAGCAAATCAATAAAATCATCAATGAAAAGGGAGCTAACACCACTGACCCCATGGAAATTCAACAAATTATAAGATAATATATTGAAAAACTATACCTCTCTAAATTAGATAATATGGAAGACATGGGCAAATTTCTAGACACATACAATGTCCCCAAGTTGACGTTAGATGAAATTGAATTTCTAAACAGCCTAATAACAGGCACTGAAATCCATACAGCAAGTAAAAGTTTTCCAAAGAAGAAAAGCCCAGGACCTGATGGATGCCCCACTGAGTTTTACCACATCTGTGAAGAAGAGTTAACACCTCTCCTTATCAAGCTATTCTAAGAAATTGAAAAGGAGGGAACTCTCCCAAACACATTTTATGAAGCAACCATAACTGTGATACCAAAACCCAAGAAGAACACATCAAAAAAAGAAAACTACAGAGCAATATCCCTGATGAACCTGAATGCAAAAGTCCTTAATAAAGTTCTAGCAAACCATATTCAAAAACATATCAGGAACGTAATTCATCATGATGAATTGGGCTTCATTCCAGGTATGCAGGGCTGGTTCAACATATGCAAATCAATTAATGTAATTCATCACTTAAACAGAATTAGGGACAAAAACCATATGATCACCTCTATTGATGCAGAAAAAGACTTCGATAAAATTCAGCACTCTTTTATGCTCAAAACTCTAGAGAAGAGAGGGATCAAGGGAACCTATCTAATCTATGTAAAGGCTCTATATGCCAAACCCTTGGAGAAAAGCTGAAAACATTTCCACTAAACTCAGAAACAAGACAAGGCTATCTGCTCTTACCACTTTTATTCAATATAGTTCTTGAGACCCTAGTTGGAGCAATAAGGCAAGAGAAGGAAATCAAACTCTACCTTTTTTTCCTGACAATATGTTCCTTTATCTGTAAGACCCAAAAAACTCTACCAGAAAACTACTTGAACTTATAAACAGTTTTAGCAAAGTGGCAGGCTACAAGATCAATACCCATAAATCAATAACATTCCTATACACTAGCAATAATAGGGCAGAAGAAGAAATTAGGAAATCAGTCCCATTCTCAATATCCTCAAAAAGAGTAAAATGCTTGGGAATTAATGTAGCAAAGGAAGTCAAATATCTCTACAATGAAAATATTAGGACACTGAAGAATTAAATCTAAGATGACCTGAGAAATTGGAAAGATATTCCATGCTCTTCTTTAGGCAGAATTTATATAATCAAAAGGACCATTCTGCCAAAAGTTCTGTATAGATTCAATGCAATCCCCATCAAGATACCAGTATCATTCTTTACATATATAGAAAAAGCAATTTTCAAATTCATCTGGAACAATAAGAAACCCAGAATAGCCAAAAAATTACTAAGCATGAAAGATGAAACAGGTGGTTTTGCTATACCAGATCCAAAACTATACTATCGAGCTGTAGTAACAAAAACAGCATGGTACTGGTATCAAGATAAGAATGAAGACCTATGGAATAGAATAGAAGACTCTGAAACAAACCCACAATTCTTTAAGCACCTTATCTTTGATAAAAGGGGACAAAATATAACATGGAGGAGAGACAGACAGTTCAACAAATGGTGTTGGACAACCTGGACAGCCACTTGCAGAAAATTAAAATTAGACCCTTCTCTCTCACCTTGCATGAAAATCAAATAAAAGTGGATCAAGAAATGAGGAATTAAACCAGCTACCTTGCAACTGCTGGAAGAAAAGTTAGGACCAACACTCCAGGATTTGGGAGTAGGCAAAGACTTTCTTAACACATCTCCTAAAGTGAAAGAAGTAAAGTAAAAAATCAGTGAGTAGTTTCTATTTAGCTCTTTGGCCCATTTATTAATTGGGCTGTTTGAGATTTTTGAGGATGTTTTTGTATTTTTGAGAATATTGTAGATTCTGGATATGAGACCCCTGTCAGAGGAATCATAGCCCATGTTTCTCTCCATTTCCGTAGGAAACCTCTCGACTCTTATGATTGTTTTCTTGGCAGTACAAAAGCTTTTTAGCTTTATGGCATCCCATTCACTGATCTTTTACTTTACTTCCTTCACTTTTGGAGACATGTTGAGAAAGTCTTTGCCTACTCCCAAATGCTGAAGTATTGGACCTACTGTGTCTTCTATCATTTGCAAGGTAGCTGGTTTAATTCCTAGCTCCTTGATCCATTTTGATTTGATTCTCATGCAAAGAGAAAGATATGGGTCTAATTTCAACTTTCTGGAAGTGGCTGACCAGTTGAAGGTAAATGGATGGCTATGGAAGAAATTATGCTTAGTAATATTAGCTTAACCTGGAGAACCAAGGGTCAAATGTCATCACTATCTGGGGAGATTGGAACTAGACCCTGGCCATTCAGAAAGGTGGTCTATTATAATGTATTAAATCCAGATAAGGTGTAATGTTATACAGCCTAATACTTTTTAAGAGATATTGTGGGTAAGGGAAGGGAGAGATATGGGTGGAAAATTGGGGGGGGGCACTCCTGGGGGTAAATCTGGTATCCAGAAACTATACACATTTTATATTATTTTGTTACAAATTTGTATGGTTGTTCAAAAATAAAATAAAAAAAATCAGTGAGTAGGAGATCATAAAGCTAAAAAGCTTTTGCACAGTCAAGGAAATGATCAAAATTATCAAGAAACTTCCTACAGAACAGGAGATAATCATGATCTTTGATTCTTCTGACAGTGGACTAATATCCAGAATTTACAAAATTCTCAAAAATCTCAACCTCAAAAACACAAACAATTTAATCAATAAATGGGCCAAAGAGCTTCATAGAAACTTTTCAACAGAGGACATTGAGCAAGTCAATGAATATATGAGAAAATGCTCTAAATCACTAGTAATCAGAGAAATGAAAATGAAAATTACATTAAGATTTCTCCTCATTCCAGTCATTTTGGCAAAAATGAAGCATATAAATAATAATAGATACTGGAGGGATTGTGGAGAGATAGGAACACTAGCACACTGTTGGTGGAACTGCAGACTAGTAGAGCCTTTTTGGAAAGCAATGTGAAGAATCTTCAAAAAGTTAGGGATGAACCCACCATATGATCCAGCTATCCCTCTCCTGGGTATTTTCCCAGGGCAGTTGGAATCAGCATATTATAGTGACACAGCAAAATCCATGTTCATAGCAGCTCAATTTACAATAGCTAAATTACGGATCCAAACCAGATGCCCCTCACTGGATGAATGGATCAAAAAATTGTGGGTTATATGTATACATACCATGGAGTTCTACTCAGCAATTAGAAACAATGAAATTGTAGCCTTTGAAGGTAAATGTATGGGGATGGACGAAATCATGTTGAGTGATGTAAGCCTAACCCAGAGAATCAAGGGTCGAATGTCTTCACTTATCTGGAGGCTGGAGCTAGACCTAGGCCTGTGTAAAAAGTAATCAACCTCATGTATTAGACCCAGCAAAGGTGTAGTAACACATAACCTACGGCATTCATAGATATGAATTGGGAAGGAGTAGGAAGGGGAAAGGTGGGGAGGGGTAAGGGTGGTAGAATAGGATGGGATCTAGGGGATAAATTTAATTTAAGAATATATACATATCATATTGTTACTTTAGATGCATTTTTGATTGTACAATAACTACTTTTCTTAAAAAAAAAGAACTATTGAGACTTTAAAAAGAAAGTCCAGAGTAAGCAAACTTGTGAAGAGAGAAGCCATATTGATGTTACTAGAGTTGGAGGTAAAAAGAGAGGGAGATTTGGACCTTATGTGTAAGGGGTATAGTATTTCTTTTGGGGGTAATAAAAATGTTAAAAAATGGATTGTGGTGAAAGTTTCACAACTCTGTATTTACAAAGAAAAATACAGGGTGAACAATATATGAATTATATCTCAATAAAGCTCTCAATACTCCATTCAAAGTATTAATCCATTAAAAGAATTAATCCGTTGATGAAATTATAGTCCTCATGACCCAATTACTTCCAAGAATCCTATATCCAGACACTGATGCACTGAAGGACCATGTCTTCAAGACATGGGTTTTGGGAGACATTCTAGATCCAAACAACACTCATGTAGGGGAAAAAAAAACAAAACAAAATGAAAGTGATTTTTTTTTTCAGAAAAATTCTTGAGTACCTGGCAAGAAAGACTTTGTAACTTAATGAATCTAGGACCAGAGAACTGTGCATTCACTCTTAATTATGTTGTTGCTATTCGATAAATATTTGCAAGTGACTGAATGAAGTATCTAAAACAAGTCAGAGATGGTTTATTCTGAGCTTACTCTTGTCTTGAAAAACAAAATTTTATTTTACCCAGTTTTCCTCTCTAGTTATTCTCAAACTGTTCTTCCTGCTTTTTCAGTTTTTATGAATGTTTTATATCTTCTGCCTCTATTTTTATGTATTCCCTTCTTAATTCTATATAATCTGTTCTTTACACTGTTCTCAATAAATTCCACACTTAGAGATTGTTATTGTTTCAGCAGTCTCTTAGCTTTTTGATCTGTTTTGTTGCTATTGATGCTGAAATTTTCATTCTTTATAAAGCCTGCATCTGCCACAATTTCCACTTCAGAGTCAAATTTTAGTTTAATTCTATGCCTTCTACTCATATTTGTCTACTTTAAAATTAGCTCACTTTCTTCCTCCTATAATTTCTATGAGAGTTTAACTTTTCCTTTCTGTTTTTTTTTCTCTCTTTCTCCTGCTTTATTTTGGCCAAAATTTTCTCGTCTTAAATTAAGCAGGACTCTCAAGTCTGAACTTTAGGCAATACTTCTTGCAGAAACTTTTGTCCTTTATCTCCAGATTCCAAGAGGATGTTTTAACACTTGTAACCCACCTACATCTAAAATCTAATACCTTCAGTAATGATTCATAAGTCATGCAATTATAGTCACTGCTTAGATCTGAAAGCATGAAGCATCTAAGGGCAGGGAAAGGAGAGAATACACCACGACTGAACCTAAGTCGTACCAATTTGAATAAATAACAGCGTCTCTCTGATTTTGTCAAAAAAGGAATTGCTTTGGGAACCCCAAAGCCCAAGATAAATAAAAAAAAAAAAACTCAAATATTGGAACTGGGATTCCAAAAGGAGATCTCAAAAACGTAAGTGAGGCCAGGAGGAGGAAGATGACTTGGTTGGTATTTAGAAATCGAGAGAGCAGGTGGTTTTCACAGAGTGGGTCACCAGTAAAATGGTGAAATATCTAGGATTGCAGTCTAGTTCTTGGGAAAGACAATGAGAAGAAAGAATGAAAGAAACTGAAATGTAGATTCAGTGTTTAAATATATGGCATATGGATATGTGAAGGGCCCAGGGTTGCCTATGATATCAGTGTTTGCTAGCAAAGCATTCCCTTCTAGTTTTGACTTTGAACGGGGACCATAGGGAAAGTTATGCCTTGTTAGACCTGGAAAGCTCAGCCCCATGTTTTTGTCTGAAGATATGTGAGCCTCTGCGGCTGTACTGAGTGAGCATCTTTGGCAAAGGTGAGCTGACAGGCAGGTGGTTTGTGGGAAGCCAGAGAGAACAGGATTTGGGCAACTGTTTAATGGTCTTTCAACCCTCTCTTGAAATCCAGCAGACACAGAGACTCCCACACATCCTTTGTCTTCTAATTTCTGTTTTTCTCTTTTGAAATATACCTGTATTTCTAATCAAGGTTTAAATTTTGCTGCTACAGTTGTAGTATAGATATTAGTTTACTCCTGAAAAACAGTTGAGTGCTAGATCAGCCGCTCTGCTCCTCCTTCACCTTCCAGTAGCTCCTGGACAATACTCTCAAGATAATATCCTTAAGAGCTCATATTTTTCACATTCTTAAACTTTTACAACAATTTCCAATTTGTGTCAGAATAGAACAGAATTCTCTGGCCTGTATTCAAGGCCAGCCATAATCTGGCTCCCAGCTTCCAATCCAATCTCATATCCTAATTTTGTATCTGACATTCTCAGAGTCAAGAATGGACTGGAAGGCAGCCAGCTCCATGTCTGACTTATTTCTTACTTCTGTGGCCATGAGAAGTTTACCTAACTCCTGTAGAGTTTAGTTACCCAACTCTGGGGTGGTTTTTTTCCAGTTTTCTGGAATAGTTTTGTAGATCAAAGGAAGTGACGTCTGCAGGGGAATACACAGATTTCCAGGTATGTGGTCAGACTCAAAAAATGAGACTTATTCATTGTGCAAATTACTTTTCCTTTGATAGTCAGTATATGATATTTAATTCATTTATTGCTTATTGATATATTTATTTACCCATATTCTTTATGATTATTATCACCAAATTCTTCAATTTTTCATTGCTTAGATTTTTAAAAATTTGAATTAAATTTTATTTCAACTTTTTCTTCATAAAGATTGAGTAACTGATTTGGATGATGTTGATTTGGAAGTTTCTATGACATGAATGCTTCAATCAAAATGCACTTTTTAAAAATCTCCTAAAATGAATTTAAATATGAAAACTCTTATGTATTGCATTAATTCATCCACTCATTTTTTATTGTTAATTTATTCAACAAGATTTTACTTTAAAGTTACTATTCTTTCTTTTTTAAAGAAAGAGGGACAGAGAGAGAGAGAGAGAGAGAGGGAAACAATTTTTATTTAGTTTTTCATGTGCTTTCATTGCTCCAAGACTTTGCTGTGTATGTGGTGCTGGGGTTTGAACTCGAGTACTTGCTCATGCCAGGCAAGTGTCTTAACCGCCGAGCAACCACTCTAGACCTAAAGTCAACTTTCTAAGACTGGGAAGTGTGTAGGGAATAGAAAGAGCAAGAAGGGAGCCTGTGCCTCAAACAACTAGTTGCCTCAAATATCTGTTTTCTAAATCTAGACATTTCAAAAATTAATATCCATATATATGTTCATTTATATCTGTAACATGGAGGAAATTACAGAGGAGAGAAGAGATATGGGAGTGGGTGAAGGAGGAATCCTGAAAAGGATAGGTTCTAAGTTACTTTTCATTATGTAGCAATGTATCCCTTCAATACTTAAGACTGTGTTGAACTAATAAAAAAAATTAAAAAAAAACTTAGAATAACAGCAACAAAAATATCTGTTCCCCCTTTTTTCCATACAAGGTAGGATTTTGAGTTGAGTAAATGGAAGCAAAGGTTACAAACATTTTCAAGCCTCCTTTTCAGCCAGGCTTGCAATGTGAACTAGTACAACAAAGTATAGTGACCGATTATAAGAAAGTAAGAATTTGAGAGTACTTATTGCCCCCAGCCCCTCCCTTCCATTCCCAGTTAACATTTGGATTGTATAGAGATGTCTGGATCTCCATCTGGGACCACGAGGATAAAGGCCACACTCTAGAGACAGAGAGATCAAAAGCTGGAAGCAGATTAGGTTCAGAGATATGCAAACCACCATATCTGCCCTAGTAGCCTGTATATGGACTTGTTCATGTGAGAGAAATGATCCTACTTTACTTAAGCCCAAATGTTTGGATTTCTATTTCATGAGGACAAGGGCCTAATCCTAAATGCTATACATTCCAAGTAAAAAACTTACAACCTCATGGGATAAGATATATTTTCATGTAGACCATGTACCTATAAAAAGAGACTTTTGGAAACTGAAACAACAATACTTAGTTTGCAAAAGGGGTTTCACTCTTAAATATTTTCTGATCAGTCATATGAATATCACTTTAAGTTTTGAGGTTTCTAACGAATTCTAATAGAAATGGTTGAGGGAAAAAAGAAATTTTAACTTTTTTTATTTAAAAATTTACATTGGCATTGTGAAAAAGCAAATCAAAGTTATTTTGAAATTATTCAAACACACTTGAAGAGAAATAATTCAAATATTTTGTATTATTGAGTTTTTTAACATTTAGTATTATGAAAATAGTTCATACATATATGTATATATAGCTATATATATATATATGGCTATATAGCCACATAAAAATTCAGGTTCTAAAATATGGGTTTCACTTGTATCCTCAGCCTTAATAAAATAATCATTTACAGATTCAACTTCTTTTCTGTTTAGCCTATATAAAAATTATAAAAATAGTTTTAATGGTACTTTTCCCATCTTACCCTAAAAACATTATTTTATGCCGTTTAACTTAAATGCCATATACTCAATTAGCATTTATATAAACATTTTTATTCCTATAGCATTGCACTTTTTCATGTTCATTTAATTCTATTCAAAGGTTAATTCTTTCTCTGCTATTTGCTCAGTGGCGACAGGTAATAAATGGTGAATTATATCTATAATTATTATTATCAGGAGAAATTATTACATTTATCAAGAGCACAGGTAGCAATAATTTTCATCTTGTTCTAAGGATTTACTATGAAAATTCATTGTAAATCTCTTAATAACTTTTCAGGTAACATTTGCTATATGTCACTATCAGGTAGTAAATATGAGTAATTTATAAAATCAACTTAAAATGTCATCAAAATAAAGTTTAAAAAAGAAATTCACATTATCCAAGGGAATCCTCTTTGAAACCTTATTGTTTAAAAATTTGGACACTTCAAAAAACTACTAACTTCTGATTTATCATAAACTCTTTCTAGTAAGTCTATCAATAAAACTTGAAATCCAATTTCTAAAGACTGTAAAGATAAGGTTATCTATTATATACCACATGCTTGAAAGGTGATTTTTCACTGGAAAACAAAGCTAAAATTGAGCACTATAATACTCTGCCCCATTTCTCTATCCTATTTTGAGAATATCTCTGTTCAGCCATTTAAAAAAGAATTACTATCTGAGATGCCTATTTAATAAAATTTATCATGGAGAAGCCCTTTGCTCAAAAAGTTTGCTGTGGTAGGTTGGATAGATTATTATATTAATGCTCCCTTCTTATTTTGGCTATGGGTTTAGCTCTGTGGCTACTTTGCCAGCGTGTTTACCAATGATACAGGAAGCATCTTGACAAGAGCTTATCCTTCATGCCTAGTTCTCTAAGAATGTTTCCACCACTGTGTGAAGCAGGCTGGGATGAGAGGCAGGCCTAGACTTCCCAACCATTCCACACATCCCAGGTAAGACCTTGCTATTTGTGAGGAACACAGTTGGACCATCTAGCTAAAACATAGCATTCACCTGTCTATAACCAATGCATGAGTCCATGCAGACCAATAGAATGGCTATTTCAACCAAGGGAATTATGAGAAATAATAAACTTGTTTTAGAGTTTTGAGTAATTGTTATGCAGCAGTGGATTATTGATACAAAAATTGGCTGTCAGTAAGCCAACTGACTCTTCTATCAGGCCAATTATTTCTAGGTGAAACTATACATGGAAGGCTTTGAATTCTGAGGGGATAAGTCTATCGCATTCTCCCTTTCATCATACAATGAGTTCCTTTTTTGGACGCAAGACATACAGAAATCTCTAGAGTGGAGATGACTTTGTATTTGGACCACAGGTGATAGTATTGGAAGAAATATTGCCAGTAAGAAAGGTACAGCAGTATCTCACAGGAACAAATTACCTTTCCCTTCCATGGTAGATGAAATCTAATATAATCAACACAGGGCTCAATTTTCTGTTGTAAGTGATTTGTGTGTGTCCCTAAAATTAAGTCAACTTTTCTACTAAATAACCTAAATAAAAAAAATCAGCTCATTAAAGGAGATTATTAATTAACACTAAAAGTATATATATATATATATATATATATATATATATATATATATATATCTTTTTGAGCGTACATATGTATCCCTATATGTATGGATTTGTGTGCGTGTGTGTGTATGTGTGTTTGTGTGTGTATTCTGTTGCAGATAGGTGGACTGAGGGAAAAGGTTGACTTCATGTAATTTTGCGCATATAATGGAAAATTGGACCCAGAGTACAGATGGTTTCTCCATCAGCCCCCAAAACACTACTGAGGTCTAAAGTAAAACATAGAGTAATCTAAGAGTAAGACACAGAATTGTAGTTCTAAATCTCAGGCTGTATTTGGTGCAAAGATTATGTTCTTCATGAAAGAATATGTCATTATGGATTCAAAACAAAGACGTCTATTGTTTAGGCAGAAATAAAAATTCTAGTTGCCTTTGAGTTGCACAAAATCAATTTAAAATTTCTAGCAGTTCAGGGAAATTCATTGATATGTTCATACATTTTGCTGAAGGTCAGCCACTCATAACAAACTATAGTGGAAATGTAAAAACTTCCCCTTCCCATTGTGGTGGTTAGGGGTCCATTCTCTGTCATTTGAGCCAACAGGGGAAAAGCAGTATATTTGTGAAAGGGTTCAGTTGTTCAAATAGGTGACTGATATATTAAATGTCCTCAGGTGAGACAGCTTGGTTATAAGAAACAGTACAAGGTTCTAGAGAAGTTCTTACAGATTCAAGGAGGTAATGTATCTAATTTAAAACCATGTAGGACATAAAAAGGTCTAATGTCTGTCTGTCTTTGTCTCTGTCTCTCTCTCCTTTTCCATCTTCTTTCCATGTAACTATCAAAGACTATGTGAGAAAGAAAATGGTGGTGCATGGTGATTGTGTATGTAGTCAATGGTACTTGACCTTTGGGATTGTACAGTCCAAAAATTTCCTGCCTTTTGTTGACTGCTCTTCTTCTACCTTTTTTCTAAATCGGCAACTTTGTGAATTGAAATAGCTTTTAGAAATCATTTGTTAATAAACTGTAAACTTTTAAGCTGTAAAGTCTGACATCTTATGGTCTTGAGACAATTCAGAGGAAGGAAAATCAGAAATTCCCTGTAGCCTTTCTGTATACTGTTGGACACAGCAGAGCAATATGACAGAATCAACTTCCACAATTCTATACTTAGCCTGCTATGGTGCTTGTATGAAGGTCACAGAAACATATTTAAAGACAGGCCAAAACTCAAGAAGGAGTAGCAATCGTATGCTCTCCCTAAAGTTATTCCTGAAACATATTTTTCATCTAAGAAATTAAGAAAAATAAAGGACTCAGATACCAGGAGACATGATATTAAGCAGGTGCTGGCTAATTATGTCCAGTGGTCTACATCCAGTTTTTTTCTGTGTTTGTAAATAAAGTATTATTGGAAAAAAGCCTCACTCATTAGTCTATTCCCTAGCAATGGCTGCTTTACACTCAAAACATCTGAGGTCATGTTGTACACAAAGCCTAAAATGCTATCTGGAAATCTATCTAGATCTACTCTGTCATGTGGATCATAGAGGTTCTTGCTGGTCCAGCAGTTCATTCTTTTTTTAAAAAAAAAATCCAAAAACAATTTATTAATCAATTTAGAGAGAAACAATATTAATGAAAAATGTGTTTCATTTCATTTAGGAAGTTTAAACATAGGTATAGATTCCAGGAAACAGGGCGGTGAGTAGGAAACCCCAAAATACATACCCACTAAAAAAATTTTTAATATCCCAGCAGCTCATTATTTAGGATTGCCAACCACAGGTTATCTTTCTCCAGCCTTGGCCTGGGCACTTTGCTATTTTTTCTCTTACATTTCCATTAGAGCATGAAGCACTTTGATCTTTCTACTCTTGCCTTTATTTGGCAACTTTTAATATATCATTTGTTTGATATTTTTTTGTAATCTCTCCTTTGGAAAATCCAATTATCTTTAAGAAAAATGAGGAGACGTTTATCCAACCAGGTTTTATCTCTCCTCATTATTAGGGTGGGTGAATTTCTTTTGGAATTTCTCATTAGCTTCTAGAAGATTTTTTAAATTAAATGTAATCTGACAAATCTCATTTATAAATGCACATTGAGTAGAGAACTGCATATTTATCTCTATATGTATCAATCTATCATCTCTCTGCTTATCTATAATCTACAGTATCTGTCTCTGTCATCATTATTTTAAGAAACTGTTATGGTAGGAACTTTAGTTTTATGTATTCAACTTTTGGTTTTGGAGGGTTTAAAATGTGACTGCTTTCAAGATTTTGCTGGAAATTCTGTTTACCAAATAGCAAAAGAAATTCATATTTAATATATGCCAGATATGTAAAATTAAAAGATTTTGCACATTAGTTATTAGTATCTACAATATACCTACAAAGCAGGTATAATTATTATCAGATCCACTTTATAAGCTTTAAAAGATAATGACTGGGGCTGGAGCAGTGGCTCAGCAATTACGGCACTTGCCCAGCATGCACAAGTAAACAGGTTCAAACCCCAGCACCTGTGTACACAACTCAGTGTCAGAGCAACAAAGGCCATGTGAAAAACTCATAAAAATTGATTCTCTCTCCCTCTCACTGACTGTCCTTCTCTCTTTAAAAAAAAAAAAAAAAAAAGCTAATGACTTATCAATGGTCACCAAGATGGTGGAAAAGGACTGAATCCTGGACTTCTATTTGTTGAATTTCCTTGAGTGTAAGGCAAAGCTTGGAATGTTTATCTGATTCAAATTCCTCACTTTGTATACAGGAAAAAACTAAAACACAGAGAACAAAATGACTTTTTCAAAGTGAAGCAATGAGTGGGGATAGCAAGAATTTGCATCCAGATTTTGTGACTATGAATTATGTAACTGTCTTTCAAACACTGGAGGTCTGCAGACACTTGTCCCCTTCATGACGCCATTACATTTTATAACTGCAGTTTCTATATATCTCTGTGACCCCATTCAGACATGCCTCTGGGAAACATTTAGGATGCTTACTTGTGAGTGACTGTGTGTTGTATCCAGTTATTAAATAGAAAGTACTTCATTTTGTGGAAGGATACTGGTGACAATCATCTATTCAGGAAGTAAATAAATGTATTTTTCATTATTCGGATGCTAATGTAAACCTATATTCTTTTCATGACTCCTCATGAAAGAAAAATTAATTTAACTAAGGGTGTACATTTTTCCACTCTGTTACTGCTTAATTAAGTTGATTAGAGTCCTGGTTGAACCATTATGTCAAGGTTTTCCATGCTTAAGACAAAATATGTGCAGACAGGCAATTCATTTGAATGACTATAATATGAATCTGGAATACCTAGGACAATAAGTCCTTTTTAATCTACTGTTAATGAGTCATCTTAATTACAACTCAGAAGAAGACCTTGACAACACTTTACACTTCACATAGAGGGAATCTTTACTTTCATATCCTCACTTGACAAATTACCAAAGCATAAATAGTATGTAGGAAAGATATTTAAGTGGGTCTTTGTCTTCTGTCTCTTTTATGGGTTGACAAACTACGGTCCACAGGCCAAATCTGGCTTGCAGCTTATTTTTATAAATAAAGTTTTATTGGATGACAGCACACTCATTCATTTACATCTCATTGTGGCTGTTTTTCTCCTCCAGTAGTAGAGTTAGGTAGTGACAAAGACCAGATGGCCTACAACCCCTAAAATATTTACTATCTGGAACTTTTCATAAAAATACAGTGATCAGTTCTATTAAGTGGTGAATGTTATGTGAAAGTGCTAACTGAACATATTGCCAAATACTCAGGGAAAATTAAAGTTTATTTTGGAAACTTTATCATCCATCATGTCTTTCCAGACTGAATTTTGTTGGAAGGAAAGTTGTCCCTTCATGGTGACAAATCATAGAGTAGCATTCAAAATTGTCTTGTACAGAATTTTTTTGCGTTCTATGCTACTGATTCTTTCTTTTTCCAAATGTTGAGCCTGTTATAATGCATGACTAAAGAGGAAATGTATTTATTAAAATACAGTTTTTTTAAAGAGAGAGGGCCAGTGAGAAAGAGAGAGAGAGAGAGAGAGAGAAAGAGAGAATCAATTTTATTTAGTTATTCATGTGGCTTTTGTTGCTCTGACACTTTGTTGTGCACATGGTGCTGGTGTTCAAACCTGTATCCTTGTGCGTGCCAGGCAAGCACTGTAACAACTGAGCCATGGCTCCAGCCCCTAATATATGGTTTTTATATATATCTCCCAATGTGTGGTGATTATATAATTTTTATTCCAATTTGGATTCTTTGGAAAGAAGCCACTGAGACAAATGGATAAGGTGAAATAGTTTGCTAATTTGTGGACAGAAGTCTAGTTAAGTATCTTTTCTCTATACAACTGATGTTTACATAATTTTTAATTTTGTCATATCATATTTTAGAATCATCCAGTTCCCTACCTATGATTACTTTAGCACTTTAGAATAGTAATTTTAAGGGTTATTATCATTAGTAGCAATTCCTTTCCTAAAATGAAATCAGTTAAAGAATCTCATGACATAAAGCCCATGAGATGAAGGTGACAAAATTGAAGAAGGGACAAAAGCAGGAGTCCTGATATCTTTTCCCCTCCCCTTCTTGAGGTCTCTGATCCATCTCTGTGGAATCTCTAAGATTCTGAGAAGTCTGATTTGCAAAAGTGCTGAATTCTAAGAAAATATTTCAGGTTAAATTTTGTTCCTTTCAGATATAAGTAATGGCATTTAGTTACTAGAGCATCCAATGGTTCTCACTAGAAGGAGATGCCAAGACAAAGTGTGATGAAATGAGCCACAAAAAGTTCTAGAGAAAAACAGAAAAATTCTCACAATAAGAATACACTGTGATTTTTTTTCAGTTGCACTGAAATTTTAGTTGTGAAAACCCAATCTCTTCTGGGAATAGGTGTCAATGCCATAAGAATTTGGTAACCAGGCAATTATTTAATCCTGAAATCCTTTCACTCAAAGAACACTGGCCCTTTTTCGTGTGTGGTTTTGTTTTGTTTTTCCCTGTATACTGATTCCTAGAGGCACCTCCTGAGGAAAGAAAAGATAGATTTATTGCTGTGATTGCTCCTAAATTAATATTTCATTAGCTTTAGAAGTTAAGTATAAAATTTCCAGAACATTTTAGCTAATTCAAGCTGCAGTGTATTCCTTTCAAATAGTGGGTTAACCTGAGTGCATGGTGTAGACATTCCTCAGCAAGGCGCATATACAAATGGATGAAGATCTCAATTTAAAAACTTTTAAAACACGGTATGCTCCTAAATATGTCTTAAGAATCACATATGTGTTTGGTACATAAATTATCCTGTATCTATATAAGCAGCCTCTGAACATATGGGTTAGTTGGATGTTGCTCTGGAATGCTTTTTTAAAGTTACATTTGCTATACTTTATATATTACTGCAATTTTACAATGGACAGTGCTAACCTTCTGCCATTAACGTGTTGCTGAAACCTCAGAAGAGGATTCAACAAATCTCTAGCAACTTCCAAGGCCTTGAATAGCCTTCTAGCTTCTGGTTTCTCAGCACAAGAAGTTTTCTGAAGCGTATCTCCAAGACTCTGCATTTTGATATCAGTTATTTATGGGAATTAACATGGAGAGATGGAACAGCAGGTCTGTGTGGGATGGTGGCAAATTGGAGTCTAAAAATGAGTGACGTTTGTTGTAATGAGGTACATGCATTTGAGACAGAGGGTGGTAGAGGCAGAGGGAGAAGAGAAGAACATAATATGATCTGGTTTATTTAAAGACTTTGAGAGAAAAATAAATCACTCAAATATGCTCAGGTAGAAGGTCTCCTCTTTATTTTTATACAAATGTCTTGTCATTCCAAAAAGACATAAATAAGGCAACAAGGGAACATGATGTATTTAAAGGACAAACCACTGTTTCCCTGTCATTACAGCTGTGTATTTTCATTTCTTTCACAGTCAATTAATCTGTGTCTTTCTTGTTCAGATGGATATGGGTAGGAAAGCAGTGTAAACCTTGGTGCTGTGTTTTACTTCAGAAGCTGGGAATCCTAGCCAAATAAATTTTACTTTGCCATAAACCTGGACACCATGCTATGGTATATTTGTTACTTACAGCCAATTTACAAGAGAAATTAAGCTCTAATCAGTTGAAAAATTACAACCAAATGGCAGGTCTTTATAAATAGTATACCTGGGTAACTATGCTGGGATTATCTAATTCATTAAGTGCAATATATAAAAGAGGGACAGATCTGCTCTTTAATTAGCTAATAACACTAAAATCTCAAGTGGGTGGGCAATAAACTTCTCAGGTTGATTACCCTGTGTTGTGTGCATAATCAGTGCACTAATGGTAGAGCTCTTGCTGGGGCTGAATTGGGTTCTCTTTTCCTTTGAGAAGCCTTAAGGATGGATGTGTTTGCCAGGAACTTTTCCTCGAACGTAGTTCTCTAGAAGAAGTAATAAAAGTAATTTGAAATGGATACCACTGTAAGAACTTGGCTGGACAGAGGAATCGATGCCCTAGACAAGAACTTCTGAACTGAAAGGGCTGCGGAAAATGACATGTTCTCTCAAGCAATGTTGTGGTAACATAATAATGAAAGAAGGATTGTTGACCTCAAGCCTGCCACAGACCACACATTTTACATGCAAGCTCCCTGAAATAAGTACTGCCGTCATGAGCATTTTGCAGATGAGAAAACTAATGTATGAATATATTAATATCTGTACCCAGTTATATAACTGGAGAAGGGCACAGCAGGGGTGTGAACCGAGCCAGTCTGTGTGAATCTGCATGTTTATACACCCTGTCAGGCCTCCCAAACTTGAGCATGTTTTCTGCTTACTTACTTGGTGATTTCAATAACACGCAGATTCTGTCTCTCTTTTTATCTTTTCTAAAGAGAGACAGAGAGGGGAGAGAGAGAGAGAGAGAGAGAAAGAAAGAGAAAGAGAAAATCAACTCCATTCAGTTCTTCCATTTGGCCTTTGTTGCTCTGACACTTTGTTGTGTAATTGGTGCTGGGGTTTGAACCTGCATCCTTGCACATGCAAGGCAAGCGCCTTAGGCACTGAGCCACAGCTCGAGGTCCATGCAGATTCTCTTTGACTTGCTCCTGCATAAGGCCTGAGTTGCTGCAATTCTACCAAGTCTCTAGGTGATGCCGATGCTTTGGGTACACTTTAGGTAGAGCTAGATTGCAGATCGTATTGTCACAAATAAAAGAAGGAAAGCTAGGGGTCATTCAGTGATTCTACCAGCAAAAGTTGATCATCTTTCTTAAAATATATGGCCAGATTCAATGTTGCTAACTCTCCAGGGTTCAATTTCCTACTTTTAAAGTAAGGATTCCACCCCTTCTCACATTTGTGTATGAATGAAGATCCAGGGCAATCACACACAGAAAAGCCCCATGAATGAATTAGCCACATTATGGAGGAACCTATTCCTACACAGTGGTTCCATCTCAGATGGGAAACTGTCTCAAGAAGGGATGGAGGAGGTGGTTAATAAAAGTCAAGAGGTAAGCTTTTTCTTTGAATGATATTTTATAGCACATTTTCCAAAGTTGTCTCTTATGATTTTCAGCAAATCTGTCTCCAGCAATCCTCTAAGCTTCAAAGTTTAACTCCTTTTGCACGTTTTTGGGGACCTGTAAAGAGGTTTGCAGAAATATAGGAGGCTTCAGAGTTCCTGCTGACAAGTCTCACTGCTCCCTGTCTCCCCTCTAGGAAAATAACTTGTCGATCTTGGAGATTGGAGCCAGGGCCCTGTGCTGAAAGCAGAAACTACATGGTCAGAGCTTGAGTTTTTCTCCCAGATCACAACAGTTGCACATTCACATGCATAGCAACAGCTACAATTTTGAAGGTTCTTCTTCATAAGATGCTACAGTGAAGGTTTTATATGCCTTTAATTAGTATCAGGCTCTGCTACTTTCATTTTAAATATGAAGCAACTAAGGATTGCAGAGTGAAACAGTTTGCTTGGATCACACACACAACTTGTGAGTGTCAGAGCCATGGTTTTTGCTCAGGGACATCTGACTCCTGAGCACAAACTCATAGCTGTCTTGCTCTGCTGCCTCCCTGTAATTATAAATTTCCTGACACTCAAACTAGTGTATTTTTAAAAACAGAGACAAACTGAACCCATTCTAAGAAATCTTGTTTCAAAATATATGGGGTGGGATCCAGACTTTGGCGTTTTTTATAAAGCTCCCCAGGTGATTTTGATGTATAAATCTTTGCCTCCCACTGTGCATGGTGTTTTGTGCTCAACACCTGTGTCTCACTAGCCCTTTGGCAAGGACATCCTCATGAGACTAGCACTGGAACCCCCATTCTATGAATGGGAAGGTCAGGGCACACAGTGAGTGACTGCATAGAACAGAAACTGGAAATCATGTCTTCCTGTCTAATCTTCAGTTTGACCATGAATCTGAAGCCTCCTAACTTTGCAGTGCAGATCAAAGTCGACGAGGAACTGCAAGAAGTGCTGGAGCTTAGGAGGTTACATTGGCCTGGCCAGGAAACTTGAATTTTACTTCATAGAATTGGCATCAGAGCACTGCATCATGAACGTTAATAAATAACAAATGGTTAAGCAGCCTCTTTTCTCCTTTTCTTACCAATGAAATGGGGATGATGGTGGGCCTTGGGGGGTTGCTGTGAGACTCAAATGAAACAACATGTGTGAAAGTGTTGTGAAAACTGTAATTCACTTTATAAATATAAGACACCATTAAGTAGATGCATCATTTAATAACAAATTCTGTGAGAAAGGAATGTTCATTGACATGAATTCTGCTCAATTCCAGTAGAGGGCTAAGTTTGAACAGAATTCACTCTTTTTTTCCCCTAGATTAAGGTAGTATGTATTTTTTCCGTGATTTTCTTTTGTTTCTTTATTTTAACTTGTACATAAAAGCATAAAAAGTTACACATATGAATGGGGTACTATGTAGTTTCCATATACACGTACATTGTATAATATTTAAATTGGGTTAAACATATCTATCTCTTCAAACATTTGTCACCATAAAGAAGGTGAAAACATGCAGATTCTTTTCTTCTAGGTTTTGGAAATGTACAATATACTAGTGTTCCGTACCCACTGTGCAATAGCGCAGCAGGGCTTCTTGCTCCCATCTAACTGTAAGTTAACATCCATCCATCAACCTTTCACTTTGCTTCCTCCCCTCTACTCCTTCAGCTTCTGGGAACACCCATTTTAAAACACTCAACCTCTATCAGACCAACTTTTTAAACAATTCCACATGTAAATGAGATTTAGATTCCATATGCAAGTGAAATGATGCACTAGGTGTCACTCTGTGCCAGGCCCATTTCACTTAACATGATGGTGTCCAATTCTGTCCATGTTATCACAAATGACAGGCTTCATTCTGTCTTTATGGCTGAAATGCAGGCGATTCTTTAGCCCTTGTGAGAGCATTCAGTGCAATCACTGGATCCAGATGTAACACAGGTCTTGCTTTGTTCTCTGTAGCTCTTCTGAACGTGTGGACTCTGATTTTATGTGTCCCTTTACATACTCATCTATATCCCGAGGACCCTCACATTCCAGCTTCCAGCCAGATCTATCTTTTGGGTTCTAGGCCCAGGCTTTTGAATTGTCACTGTAATTGCTCCATGGTTGCCTGGCTGGTGCCTTCAACATATGCAAAAGTCACCCTACCATCTTCTTTTTAAATTGTTCCTCCTCCTTTAGCCTCAATGTCACTGGAAGATGCTACCATATACCCAGTTACAGAACTATGTGTCATCCTTGAGTTTTCTCCTTCTGTTATCCCTAAACCAAACTCCGCCTACTGTTCCCTCTTACCATCTCCTGATTCTACACATTCCCTCATTGTGTTGCCACCTTCATGTCTTTCTGGTTATCTGCAAGAGCCTTCTTGCATAGCTCCCTGATTTCATTCTTATCTAATTCCTATGTGTGCTCCTTGTGGTACCCAAATTTATATTTTATTTATTTATATATTTTAGAGAAAATAAATGTATTTTTTTATCTGGTTTTTATTTTTCTGACACTAAGTTGAATCCTGTGACTCAGGATTCAAACCTGGGTCCTTATGCATGCCAGGCAAGAGCTCTACTGCTATGACACTGCTGCAGCCCCTCAAATTATCTTTTTTTTTTTTTAAGAGAGAGGGACGCTTGTCCAGTGAGGGGCATCTGGGGTGGTTTCAAAGTTTAGCCATAGTAAATTGAGCTGCTGAAAGTATTGATGAAACTGTATCAAGTGGATTAAAAAACTGTGGTACGTATTTACAATGGAATTCTACTCCACTATTAGAGAGAATGATATCATGGCTTTTGCAGCCAAATGGAGATGGAAAAATTTTGCTGAGTGAAATATCTGAAACTCAGAGACTCAAAGGCTGAATATTTTCTCTCATGTGTGGAAGCTAGAATACAATCAGAAACAGACTGATAGTTGGCTAAGCTAATAATAACCTCAACACGGGTAAATTTTTACACAAGCAGGGGGAACCTTGCCTATGACACTGGGAGATGAAGGAAGGGTGGCAGGGAGGGGAAAGGGAATAGGAGGGATATCGAGGCAGCTGGAGTATGGGGGTTATCAACCTGGGAGGAACCTTTGACTTCCATGAGAAGCCCAACTAACATGGGAGTAAAGTAGGGGAATCATGGGATTGGGGGTAATCCAAAGGGGGGAGACCATGGAATGGCATCAGCCTCTGCTTGCTCTGTCATTATGCAGGTGTTAATGATTGTATGGCAGTGATTCCCTCCTAAATGTAAGACTATCTTGAATGAATAAAAGAAAAAAAAAGAGAAAAAGAGAATCAATTTTATTTAGCTTTTCATGTGACTTTCATTGCTTGGACACTTCTTTGTACATGCAGTGCTGGGGTTTGAATCTGTCCTTGGACATGCCAGGCAAGTGCCATAACTGCTAAGCCACTGCTCCAGGCTTTAAAATTATTTTTTTAAAGCAAATTCTAACATTCTAAAAAATTCTTTAGTGGCTTAACATTACCCTCATAAGGAAATTAAATTTCTTAAAATGAGCCCCAAAGACATGTGTTGATTGATCATGATTAGCTTCTTTTTTTTGGTCAGTTAAATTTTTTTAATTAAAAAATTTTATTAGTACATTATAGTTGTACATAATGATGGGATCTGTTGTCACATATTCCTAGATGCACACAATACAGCAATATAATTTAGTCAATACCCCCACCCCACCACACCCATTCTCTGATCCCTTGTCTTTCTTCTGGGTTCTATATTTGTCAAAAAAAAAAAAAAAACCAAAAAACAAAAGCAAAAAAAAAAGCACCAAGTTCAGTGTAAGTACAATGTCATAATTCTTATACTTATGAAGAACATGTTTTATCTACATGACCACAGTATATACAGTGACATATTTATACTTATAAATGCTTCGAATGTACCTTGCTTTATCTCGGTTCCAACCTTTCCCTTTCTCCTCCCTTGTTATTCGTTGATATATATATTGACAACAGGATTAAGCATTTACATTTTTATAAAGGCATGCAGTATAGCTTGTTCAAATATCTGATGCATCTTGCAACTGTATCTCATAAATATTAACAAATTGCATTTTTGTTCTATGATTCTAATCCACAAGTTTATCTAACTTTCCCTCAAGCCTGAGTTCAGCTCCAGCCACCATAATTGAGGGGAAACATTCAGCCCTTGACTCTCTGAGTTTGGCTAATTTTGCTCAGCCTGATTTCTTCCATTGCCATCCATTTATCTTCAATGGATGCAGTATCATTGTTTCTAATAGTTGAATAAAACTTCAATTACCTCAACATGTATGAACTCTTACATGATCATGAGGAACTGTGCTAAGACTCCTGGGGGATGGAGGGAGGGGGTATGGAGGGGGGAAGGGAATAGGAAGGTCATCAAGATGACCAAAGGGAGGTAGTATAGGTGAATCTAATCCGAGGGGAACCTCTGACTTCCACAAGAAGTCCAATTAACTTGGGGCTTAAGTAAAGTGAAACATGGAACCATGGGGAACCCAAAGGGGGGAAACCATGGTCTGGCACCAGTATTGGCCTGTTCTGTCATTACACTGTTGTTCTTGATTGCTTGATGATGAACCCTTCCAAATTGTAAGACCATGTCTATCGAATAATAATAAAAAATATTTTAAAAAACTCCATTCAATATATATATATACCAGAGCTTTTGGATCCATTCATCTAGTGAGGGGCATCTGGGTTGATTCTATAATTCAGCTATTGTAAATTGAGCTGCTATGAACATGGATTTTGCTGTGTCACTGTAATGTGCTGATTCTAACTCCTCTGGGAAAATACCCAGAAGAGGGATAGCTGAATTGTAAGGTGGATACAGCCCTAATTTTTTGAGGAGTCTCCACACTGCTTTCCAGAGCGGCTGGACCAGTCTGCAATTCCACCAACAGTGTGCTAGTGTTCCTATCTTTCCACAACCCCTCCAGCATTTGTTATTACTTGTATTTTCATCTTTGCCAGTCTGACTGGAGTGAGGTGATATCTTGATGTAGTCTTGATTTGCATTTCTCTGATTCCCAGTGATTTAGAATACTTTCTCAAGTATTCATTGGCTTGATCAATTTCTTCTGTTGAAAAGTTTCTGTTTGGCTCTGTGTCCCATTTATTGGTTGGATTGTTTCTGTTTTTGTTATTGTTTTTTTATATTGTTTTTTTATATATATTTTTATATATATATAAAAAATATATATATATATTTTTTATATTTATATTTTGGATATTGGTCACCTGTCAGAGGGATCACAAGCCATGATTCTCTCCCATTCAGTAGAATGCCTCTTGACTGTTTTGACTATTTCCTTGGCTGTACAGAAACTTTTTAGTTTAATGGCATCCCACTCATTGATTTTTAACTGTAATTCTTTCACTATAGGAGTCTTGTTGAGGAAGTCATTGCCAACTCTGATATGCTGGAGTGTTGGTCCTAATTTTTCTTCCAGCATTTGTACGGTAGCTGATTTGATTTGTAATTCTTTGATCCATTTAGATTTGATTTTTGTGCAAGGTGAGAGATAAGATCTAATTTCAACTTTCTGTAGGTGGCTGTCCAGTTTGTCCAGCACCATTTGTTGAATAGGCTGTCTCTTCTCCCTCTGTTAAAAATCAGATGTTTAAAGATTTGTGGGTTTGTCTCAGAGTCTTCTATCCTATTCCTTTGGTCTTCATTCCAATTTTGATACCAATACCATGCTGTTTTTAATACTACAGCTCTATAGTATAATTTTAAATCTGGTATTGCAAGGCCACCTGTTTCAGCTCTCTTATTTAGTAGTGTTTTGGCTATTCTGAGTTTCTTATTATTCCAAATGAATTTGAGAATTGCTTTTTCTATATTTATAAAGAATGACATTGGAATCTTGGTGGGAATTGTATTGAATCTAGTTTTGGTAGAATGGCCATTTTAATTATAGTAATTCTGCTTAACCAAGAGCATGGAACATCTTTCCATCTTCTCAGATCTTCTGCAATTTCTGTTTTCAATATTTGATAATTTTCCCTGTAAATATCTTTTACTTCTTTTGTTAGATTAATTCCCAAGTATTTTATTCTTTTAGAGGATATTGTGAATGGGACTGATTTCCTAATTTCTTCTTCTGTGCTAATATTAGTGTATAGGAAAACTATTGATTTATGGGTGTTGATCTTGTAGCCTGCTACTTTGCTAAATCTGTTT